>JAPQRN010011196.1:46999-83790 GCA_037367275.1 Coranthus polyacanthus | reverse complement strand
ACGGTGGTGCAGTGGTTAGCACTGTTGCCTCACAGCAAGGAGGTCCTGGGTTAGAAGTTCTCCCAGTTCTCGAAGTTTTCCACTTCTCCCCATGTCTGTGTGGGTTCTCTCTGGGTACTCCGGCTTCCTCTCACAGTCCAAAAAACATGCACCTTCACAGGTTAGCACGTTAATGTGTGAGTTATGTGTGGTTATTGTGAATGTGAGAGTGAATGGTTGTTCATCCGCTATATGTCAGCCCTGTGATGAACTGGTGACATGTCCAGGGGGAACCCCACCCTCACCCAGTGTCAGCGGACATTCCCTCACAACCCTCCAGAGGATTAAGCATTTACAGAAAATGAATGAATAATCTTTTATCTAATTTTAATGGTTCAATATCTCATTAAAGCTGCTTCGTACCACCAAATATATGTGTTTTAAATCAATACAAACAGCTTTTATGGTCAATACTCAACTAAATATGTCTTTGACCAAAGAGAAAAGATAAACAATATAATTTTGTTTGATGGTTAATGGTTGAGATTTCATTTAACCACACATTTAAACTTCATGGAGGCAGTGAAGGAAAAAATCTGAGTCTAAAAATAGTTGGACTGACCCACTTAGAACATGTATCTACTAAAGGCTCGTACTGAGGTTATGTGAAATCAAGTGAAGAAAGTGACACTGCCAATTGTTTGTTTGATCTCACAATATGAAATTCAAAGTTCAGAGGTGCAAAATATAGGAATGGAAGTTTACATGTGCAAACATGTGGAACGTGTGGAATTGGAGATCGGGAAATAGTTGAACCTTCGGGTTAACAAAGCAACGCTTTCTGCACTGTAATACAGAACTGTGATATATATACTGTATAATACTGTGATATCAAATTAAAGCTGCAGGCTGTGATAGTTTTTTGGTGTCAGTGGGTAAAAATTACCTTTCAGTATGCTGAAATTCAAGTGGTCTGTGAAAGAACAAGAATTCTCTGTTTTCAGGATGCAGAAAATTTACCCCATGATGCAAACTGTGGCTAATCGCAGGTGTTTTCAGACAGATAAGGGCGTTAACTATGTGACTGACAGCAGTACCGGTCACTGATCAGAATCAGTCAGACGTGACTCAACTGCTCTTCCTGGAAATGCGGCCTCTCTTTATCCACAGTGGTGTGAAACAGCGTCAGGTCATCTATATTTATATGTATAGTCCTTTGACTTGCTGCAGAAGAGATGCTCCATTTACCGTAACGCATCCTGTTCCAGCAACATACTTTATCACCGGTCCAAAACCTGATCCATGCTGAAAGTGTAGACCTCTCTCAAACCTTGATCTGAAAAGGAAGTGAAGTTTGATAACCATATCATCTTCCTCCTATCATGAACTGGACCTTAAAGAATACAAAACCTACAATATGACCTGTGACATCTTATATTCTACACTGACGCACCATGTTCCATGAAGGTCTCATGTCAGCCAACCTGCTCACGCACGAGGCCAAACACAGGCTACAGAATTGAGCTGCACAATGAGTCGAATCACAGTCATGATGTAAGCCTGTGCAATTCTATCATTTGCGAAAGGTTGCAATGTAAAGATCCAGCGCGTGCATGAGCAACAAGCAAAGGCAGCATGGGGAGGCTGGAAACTTCAGTTGCAAGTAAATCATTTCACTCTGCGACAAAATCTACAGCACATGAATGTAAACATTTAACTCTCTGATGGCGAAACCAGGTACACCTCAGAACCTGCAGTGTGTTGAAATGTGCATTCTGTATCATTAAAAGTTGTCCTTTTGAACTGAAATCATTGTTTAGTAGGAGGCAGAGCTGGGCAAAAGAAATGCATCTCAGCGCTGTGTTGCGGATGATTTGCAATTTGAATCTATTTGTCTACATGAACTCAAAGTAAAATGATGATTCCAACGTACGTCTTATTGGCAGCCAACGCTTTCTGCACTGACACGACCTTCTCAATGAATAACTTATCTCGGCAAACCTGCGCACACATTTCACCTGTGTTTACACCACATGTGATATTTATAAGACAAACTTTATGGATTTTTTTAATATTATAGATATTTTATATATTGTATGTATTCATTTTATTTCTATATATTTATAGATGGAAATGGGCCAGTACAGTAAGTCAAGAATCCAGCAAATATTCTGTCATTAATACTGTTTCTTTCTTAATGTCAGTATTATGGTTTCTTTTAAGCCTAAATATAACTGGCATAGAACAAATTTGATTTGATAAATGTATATACTTCTACAAAAAAAAAGGTTGATATTATCGCCAGCTCTAGTTGTAGTTCTGGAAACTAACTTCCTGTTTGTTACTCTAAATGCGTCCTGGTCTGAACCTGCTTTTCAGCCTCAATGCACATTCTCATTTTGCTCTGCGGCGAAGGTTTCCTTAAATATTCAGGCACACTGGTGTCTGTTATTTTCCGAAATTCAAAATGTGGTAAATACTCAGTAACAACAAACAACAACAATCCAACATGCTTTCATATCTTTCTCGAACTCATTCTGCCTTTAACTTCAATAAACCACCTTAATTAGTTGTAACATTAGTAAAACTGCAAGTGAGTCAAATTGAAGCAGATCACAGCAGGGAGGCTAGCGGCGTGCAGCGCTGAAACGACTTCTCTGAACTGGAAGTGAAATTGGATCATCTCATCATCTTCTTCTGTCATTATTGATAGCAGCGTGGGGAGGCTGGCAATTTTATCCTGTAGTCTATGACAAAGTCTATAGGAAGAGAATGAAAAGATTACCTCTCCTGCAGTCTTTATTTTAAAATTCTGAGGCCAATTAGGAATTTGCTCAAACACAGCAATGTTTTAATATGACTGTGTTCATGTGTCACTTGTTCTTTTTGTTTACAGCTTGCTTTTGGAGAGGGTTAATTAAAACACACACCTGTGAAGATCCAAGTTCCTGTCAGGTAAGTGTTGTAAGTTGTATTCTAATAATCTGTAAGTTTTTCCAGCACTCAAGCACATAGCAACAGCATGAGTACACAATTTGTTTGCTGAGAAAAACGCACACATCGTCAGATTAACAAGCATTAACATTATCTGTTGTGTTTGTTTGCTGTGAAGTGAATGAAGATTCACATCTTAACTCATTAATCATCTTGATGTGCATTTCAGATAACATATCAGAAAACACTGATCTCTGCAGTTTAAATGAGGAGTATACCAATGTTGCATAATGCATTGATTTGAGTTTAACGTTTCAATAACACTGAAAAGGCAAAGTGTTTGACAAAAGCTATGCTGAATTCTACACGAAGCCGATAAGACAACAAGGCCTGTTTGCAACAGTCACATATAAATCCCCCAACCCACTACAAAGCAGAATTCATGTATTCATAATATCTTGTAACACAGTCTCACTCGGTGCCAGAATGAGGGTGAATATTTCCATGGCAAAGTGACAGGTTTGTCATTCTCGAGCTGTCCCTTTGAAAGTCCCACTCGCTACGTGACACTCTCCGAGCTGCAACTACACCCTGACAATGTCTCGTTGTGATAAAGACACACATCTTTTTATGTGCCGTTTTCTTTTGTAGGGATTTAGTCACTTAATACCATGATTTGCTTCCTTGAGCGCACATGTTTCACCAAAACAACTTCTCTCCTGATACTATTTTGTCAAGCACCGCTCAAGAACTTGCCAAACAACCCAGATAAATTTTATCTCTACTCCAGAATGATAGTGGACGTTATCGGACCTATGTACGGCACTGGCACAGTGTTAAAATAGTGTGACTATGCAAGACTAACACAGGACTAAAACTTCAGCTTCAGCTGTAATCTCATTAGCATAATGTTAGCAGTAACCTGTCGTCAGTACATTAGCAACACATCTAACAGCCAAGTGCAGTCTCACAGAGTCGCGATTGATGTTGCAGATTATTAGCATATTAAGAAGTTACAATTTAGGCGAAGAAGTCAAAATGAACCATGTTATGCTATCGATACACAAACGACAATACCTTTAGCTGTTGTGCTAAGCTATGAGCTAACCAACAAAATGAAAGAGCCTCAAATGTGTTGAAAGGGGCAGACGGAGTTACTTTTTTTGTTAAATTCAATGAATATATACTGATTCATAGCAGTGATTATAAAAAATATGGTCAATGGGAACAGCTGAACGATGGAGGTTCGTTTTAATAGTGACTGTACATAATTGACATAAAACAGTCTCACAAGGGAAACGACAATTACACTTAAAGGTTTAGTGTGTCACACTAAGTGGGTTTATGATGATACAGTTGCAGAAATGGAATATAATCATAAAGATGTTTTCATTAGTGTATAATCAAGAGAATTGTTGGGTTTTCATTGCCTCATCAGGGAGCAGGTCCCCTCCATGGAGTCCAGTAGATCAGAAACGACTTCCTCTTCTTTATTCCTTTAGGTTTTAAAGCAGGTGGCATCCAGCATTAAGGTGTATTACTGTCACCTACTATGTGTGGACCAGAGATATTATCCCACAATGAATTAATCCCACAAAGCAGTGTGTGTATGTGTGCAGTAATGTTTCCCTTAATTGTTGATCATTTTTTTATTTATTCATGTATTTATTTATTTTAATATTGTAACTTTTCACATAATGTGCAATTTTTAACTCTTTTAGGCCTAATTAAAGCAATTGAGACTTATATTTACACACAAACAAAAAAAGAAAATGTATAATACTTGTTTGTTTTTAATAATATTCTTACTTCTACACTCTGTTAGATATGTATATCAATTTACCCCCTGGCAACTCTTCAGTGATGTGTGAGAGCAGAGCAGAGCGGTGCATTCTGCATCCTCACCACTAGATGTCGCCAAATATTTTACACTGGACCTTTAACAAGACAGGTGTAGAAAATTAATAGCTCACCCAGGACAATGGAAAATGTGCATGCTGGCTTTCTATCTGTCACAGCAGAACAAATTAATCAGGACAAAGCCATTGTCAATGTACTTTTCCCACTATTAAGTCAGAATTCCCACTGTGAAAATTAAACAGCTTGTAAGGTATGTATATGCCAAGATATGGCTAGCTGACACTCAAAAATGTGAACATTTATACTATACTCATACACTTGTATAAGTTGTTTGTTGTTATATTGTTATTTACATGTCTTTTATCTACTTTTTTATCTTAATATATTATCACATGACGTACGTCAGACTATTCTTTTATTTCAGCGTCCCTTTTTACATCAGGTAAAGGGACTGCTGATGAAAACTAGGCTCTCAGTCAACTCGGGTACATTTACATTTGTTTGATTCTTGAAATTGAAATGAAACACCTGCAACTTCATCACTCTGATGGAAACTCAGCCTGCACTACATTATCTGGCCACATGATGGCAGCAGTGCACTATCTTAGATGAGTTTGCCTTCTTAAACACCATGAATGAAAATTAATTCTTATAGGCTATTAAAAATGTTGAATTATTATATATAATGCAAAGTGCTCTTCAGTGGCAGATAGAGGAAGAACCGCGTGGTTAAAGCAGGAGACTGTGCTGTATGATGGTGTTATAGACCTGCATATCCACAAAGAAAAGTGCAGATGTGTGAATGGTCGACTTGCTGTGTGTGTGAGAGAGAGAGAGAGAGAGATAGAGAGAGAGGGCAGACACAGCAAAACTGGCTGTTAAAAATCTACAGATCTGAGAAAGACTCCCAGTGAGTGTGTTGCGAGAGGAAGAGGCAGCGCCCTGAAGATTTTTCCTTTTGGCAACACAGGGTTTCTCTCAGCGTTTAATGTGGACGTAGCTTTTCAACTTGGATTTGAAGGAGACTGAGCACAACTTGCGTCGACCCTCACACGTTGACCCCCCATGAATTTAAGGTGAAAGTGAATGGATCATCAGACACAAGTCTTGCACCATGAAGATGCTCACCAGAAAGTGCTTTGTCTGGATACTTCTGAAAGGAACCTTTTGTTTGGTAAGTAAGAGGTCAAACGAGGAAAACCTGAGCAACCATGTGCCAAGAAATTTATTTGAACTACGTATTATTTAGTCATGCAATTTTACTCTGCCTTATTCGACTGTTCAATTACTTTGGAATTCAGTATTTTTGTTTGTGTGAATGATGCATTTGAGGAGTTAAATCTAAAAACTGTGAGTGCTAAGTCAAACCATGTACTTTTTATTGTCAAGAAGTACAGATTAAATATGCCTCTTACAGGCTTGGCATCAGTGATTTAAAATGTACCATTCCTCAATACATAACATTTGATTTTTAATGCTTAAATACATTTTTTTTGCATTCATCATAACTTTCATGTTTCCTACTTGAACTTCATTTTGAGTGAGTGCATTCTTTGTTTTACGTTGTACTCCATCAAATGCAGTATACATTTCTCTAGGAGTTACAATGAATAGCAGTAAGTCCCCTAACTGTTTAGCCTTTTCTGCTACATATCATTTGCTACTAGTTTTACTCAATGTCCATTTTCTCTCTCCTGATTTACTGTCTAGTTGGTCTTTGGGCAGCGGCAGACAAACAGCAACTTCACCTTCAGCAATAAAGCATTGCCTAATCTCAACAGAGCCCAAGATCCTTCCCTACAGAAGAAGTGGGCACTCAAAACCAGGAGTGTGATTCAGAACACCAAATTACCTATCAATCCCTTTATCCATTTTTCAAAGCAAGGACTTGGGGAAGTACTTGGTGGAAACTCTCAATCGCACTTCAACCCGTCATTAAAGATAAAGCTTCAGCCCATCATCAAAGTTCATGGAATTTCAAAATTTTCAAGGGCTTTCAGTTGGGGAGACTTTTACTCAAACATCAAAACAGTCAAACTGAATTTACTGATCATGGGTAAGATCGTGGATCATGGGAACGGGTCTCTCGGGGTTTACTTTCGCCACAACTCCACAGGTGTAGGCAATGTATCCGTCAGTCTAGTCCCCCCAGTGAAAGAGGTGGAGTTCGACCTGGAACGGCAAAGTGTGGTCAACCCTAAAGACTCGAAGACGTTCAACTGCAGAGTGGACTATGAGAAAACTGAACGCAACAAGAAGGTGATGCTGTGTAACTACGACCCATCGAAGACGTGTGCTCAGGAACAGACCCAGAGCCACGTGACCTGGATGTGCTCTAAACCCTTCCAGGTCATCTGTATCTACGTGTCTTTCTACAGCACTGACTACAGGCTCGTACAGAAAGTCTGCCCAGACTACAGCTACCAGAATGTTGGACTGTACCTGCCTGCAGGTTAACCAGAGGCCGAGCAAAAAAAAAATTAAAATATTTAAATAAATACACGAACGGGAATCCAGGAAGAGCAGAAGTGATCCAGTCATGGGGAATGTTTTGAAAGATTTGGGGAGATTACAAACAGTAGCACATGTCTCATGGAAAATGTTTTTTTTTTTGGTTTGACAATATAATAGATTATAGTGCAATATCTTGCTTGATGTATAGTTGCACTGGCCTGTTTTATATTAAATGCATATAATTCCTGCAATATATCACTAACCCAGACAATGTATTTGTAAGGGCTAATATATTGTCTTTTATTAGGTTTAAGTAACACTGAAGACAACAAACGGTTTTCAGAACAGATTTAGTTGTTTGAATTCTATTTAATAGTTAAAATGCTTGTAAAGTGCCCTAATTATAAATTAAACATATCTCCAGACTATTAGTAAATCTATAAGGCAAGTTAGAAGTCTTAGGATTTGAAGGTTTCAGTAGGGAATATAAGGAAGGAGTAGTCATGACAACAACATCCATCGTCATGACGATATAGTGTTCCTATGTCCCTGGGTACAGGAATAGGTACCAAGCATTTGTAACAACTTATTTTGCTTTTGCCTTGTACACTGTTGTCATGTCATTTTAACTCATGCATTTCCTTACATTCTTCACTGTGTGTTGTCCAATAAAATATTCGAAAAAAACCAACAGACTGAAGCACTGCTTCCCCGAGAAACCGTCGAATCAAAAACAGCGAAGAGTGACCATGAAAGTCCTTTGCACCATCTGGGGCCACCGAAGTTTTAATAAACCTGCTTCGCAAACAACATTTTTGTGGCGTTAGCTGATGGGAGTATGCAGTTTATTTTTCCTGCTAATCAAAGGGACTGATGATGATGCACTTGTGTAGTACTGGTGCATCGGCTGTTATTGGTGGACTTTGTGTGCTATCACCAGAGCCACTCCTGGGCATGAGAACAATAAAAATGTCCCAGCGTGTACCTGCATACTCAGGTACTGTCTAGTCTCACCAGTAGGCAGTAAGAAAAGCTGTGCAGAGACAGGGTGTGAACAATAGCGTACTGTGTACAGAAGGATTATTTTTTTCACAGGAAAGAAGCCTTTGAACCTGGATTATTAGGTGACAGAAGTGATGCCTTGACCAAATGGCTCATGACACTACTGTCTTACCCTCACACAACGTCAGTAATCATTATTATTCTGACTGACAATAGACTGAAGATAGGTTCACTACTCTGTAAATAATTCAGTGATTACTTGTTTTAATTTTGCATCTTATTTTCCTGTTATGTTCTTTCTGTTCTTGAGTTAAATGACACGACTTCCCTCTATGGGTTATTGACGTTCATCTGAATCTTCCAGAGGTGTGTTCACAGACCGCAGGAATGCTTGGATGTTTTGAAACTGCAGGTGGGAGGCTCCTGTTAACACCCACATCTAAACTCCAAATTATAGATGAGCCAAAGGTCTGAGCTTCTGTTTTCCATCGGATATGCTGCACGTTGCTCCTGTTAAAACAGTAATAACTTTTCTGTATGGACGACTCTCTTGATTTTCTGACACTTTTAAACCGTGCATCCTCCGCACTACCTAAAGCCTGGCTTTAGCATACAGTAATTGTGCAGTTATCAACACCTATGCTTTTATTTTATTTATTTATTTTTTTTTTTTTTTTTTTTTAAATGGTACCCGTTATCAAGCGGCGTTTCTTTTCCGTTTTCATCTCCGGTGTATCAATTACTATTCTTCACCTGGGATTTTGAATCATACTAAAGTAAGAAAACAGGTTTCACTCTCTGTGTGAAACCTGTGTCCAGCAGGGCCTTAATGTTTTAAAACATACATTTTGACAATATTGTGACTGTGATATGAATCACAATTTTGTGGGAATGATTTTTTTTTCAAAGGAAAAAAAAACTAAATCTATATATAAAAATGATGTGATTTCTGCATCTGTAACAAGACATACATATGTTGGTATGGTATGTTGTAACCTTTAACCTTTATCAGATAATTACAGCTCCTGTGATTTGGATATTGCACTTCCACCAAATATTTTGATTAACTGTTCAGCCCTATACGTGTGAACTATGTCCATGCAGTTTCCTATGGGATTTCTCATTTCCTAATTAAGTTTTGTGTTCACGTGACAGCTCAAAAACTACTGATCCGATACAAATGCATAATTTATACAATAATACTCAAACGCTGTGTTGCATTCAATACAAAATAGTTGTGGTTTATTCTTTTGGGAACAAAAAATGGCAACAACTAAGTGTCACTTCTCATAACCAGCGATATCTACAGGAAAGAAACAACAATGGTTCCTTCTATCAATTACCATTTTCCACCAGGTTAAAACGATAACTTCAAATGTATTTCATGTGGTTTGCCTCGGTGTGCATTTTTCACATTGTCTATTCTGAACATTAAAACGTGTTCATTCAATACTATTTCCCCTCAGTCTTCATGCCTGCAAAGAAAACGTCTGTCCACCTTTTTCAATTTCACGGTTGAAAATGCTTTTTGTTTACACAGCTTCAAAAAACACTAAAGTGTCTGTACAAATTCCTAGGAAAAAAAAATAGAAATGACACTTCTAAGGAGAAACAAATAAAGAAATACGTCATAAAAGAACATTAACATGCCCGATTGAATCCTAATGTTCTTTTGAAACCATTTCTTGACATTTTTTTCCTCCCGGTTGGTTTTGTCTATTGACACCTTGGATTTTCTTTTCTCTCAAGGGTTACAAAGACAGATCCAGACACAAAATACATTTCCCCAAGAATGACATCCAGTTGTGCGTTGCTATTTTCTGTATCCTCTCTATACTGTCCCTCCACCAGCTATTTGAAAAATGAAAACAGACACAGATGAAGCAGAGTTCTATATGGGAGTACATGTGTTGTCTTTGTCACTTTGCTGATAAATCATTTTAAAGGGTACTTGTTCTTGGTGGTCCAACTGGGTCTTTAGTCCATGAAGCTTGCTTCCATGTGTGCTTGCCTTGAGTATTTCTACTTGACTGCTGGTAAGGGTTGACAAGGGGTGACCTGTGACTTTAGTGCAATGTTTCCCAACTTTGTTTAGGAAAATTATTTTAATGATTTAGTCCCATATCTGCTTTTTGACTAGCCCTTGGTTGTCTTCCCTGGGGGCTTCTAGTTTGCAACTAATAGGCCCACTTCTTCTTCTCCTTTAGTCCCTCACAGGCTCAAGTGTCCTTTAGTTAGGGGGCTTCTTCGACCACTCTGCTCCAAGCACTAACAGCGAAAAGAAGCCTTATGATAAAATAGACAGTTAAAGACTTTATCTGCGCTTGTCCTTTAAGCCTCTGAATTTCCAGACAGCTGGCTCTTATTGGGTTGATGTGTCCAGTTCTTCCTCCCGAACGGATTCCAAATTCCAAGCAGGAACTAGCAGGATGTCGAAGGATTTAGGTTGAGTCTTCACACACGGAAAAGAGCACAACGTCAGACCTCACTAAGCCACAGCCAAGGAGTAAAGGGGAGGGGTGTTGTGGTTCTTGTAAACGACAAACATCCACTTCACGAGCCCATCTGTCCCTCTCTTCCGTCTCCGTCTCCTCCTCCTCCTTCTCCTTCCCTCCATCTTTAGAAGAGACTAAATACAGCAGGTTTGGATGGGGCAGAAGGGGGAGATTAATGGGAGGCTGTAGGTAGTGTAGTAGGTAACAGCAAGGGGAAAGGTTATCCCTGTGTGTTTGAGAGGGGGATCTGTGTGTTTCTGTGTATGTGTGTGTGTGTATATATGCGTGTATGTTGACGCCTTGCTGCGGGGGCTGTTAGGATTGTTTGAGGCGCTTGCGAGGGGGTCCAAGGAAGGGGCACTGTGCTGAAGCCAGGGAACGGTACGCTTCAGCAACCAGGTGAGGATGGGATGCTACCATGGACTTCCAACCTGCCGTCTCCATCACCTCTGCAGCATGGCTGGAGGACAGGGTGTGAGAAAACGAGAGGAAAAATACATTATGTTAGATCAACTGGATTTGTATAATATACATAATCAAGTAATAATCTAGAGAAACTGTTCAGTGCAGACACAAGCTCAGAGTTATTATCACACATTTAGCTGAATCAACAGAGGAGGTGGCAGGAGAAGTGAGGAGTCAGGTTGCCCTGATCCTTCTGAAAAAGCCTTGACTGGGATGAATAATAACGCGACTCGATGAGGGGACACTTAAAGTTTAATTATTAAATTTAATGGAGACACCAAGAGATGAGGCGAGAGGGTGAGACTGAGTCCTGGCATCGTCTGTAATGATGCCGAGAGAGAGAAGAAAGAGACTGAGAGAAATATGGGGACAAGATGTGCAGTGGACCCTGTGGATCTGTGAGTCTGTAGAAAAGTTCTGGAGCCCTAATTAAATGTGACGATGGGCACTTTCTGTGTGTGAACTCACTAGTTGATGAAGTCGACGGCTTGTGTTTTGAGCTGGTCGGCGCTGTGCAGGTCGGCCAAGATGAGGATTTCAGCAGCATTTTCCACAGACAGACTGGTGCACAGAGCGTCCTCGCACATGACCTTCAGTCTCTCCAGAGCATACTAAAGGAGAGGAGACAGGAAGATGTATGCACTTTCTTCTTCATCAGTATTCATGCGGTATGTACTGTGACAGTTCAGGTGCTATCTACAAATGTTGTTAGCAACCTCAAATTATTGTGAAGAGATTGGATTACACTAATATATCCAACTAGCATCCACCAGAGTAGATAGATAAAGCAAAGAACAAATGCAAAAGAAAAGAAAAGAAAGAAAAGTATGAAAGCATCCAACGGCCCTAATCCCTTTTATTAACTTTATCTTAAGTTAAAAGCATATGCTGCCAACACTAAACAATGCAACTCTCTATTATCACCTTAAATAAAGTCAAAACTGCAGTATGAACATTAATAGTAATACGTGGCTCTGTGTGCATTGGAGGGTAAATGAAAAGCTTTCATTTCAGTGGAGTTCCAGTTTACTGATGTACGAGTTGAGTGGGCTACCTTGTCAGCTGCTGCAAGTAAGTCATCAGCCATCTTGTCCAGGTTGGGAGCCTTGTCTGTGTAAATGAAGCACATCATCTCTTTGAAAACCTCTGGCTCCACATCGTTGATCTCCACGCGGTTCTGACAGAAACAGAAAGGGAAGGAGGTTAGATTCAAGCCTTTCACCGTGACATGACGCAAGCTAATCTTTAATGTAAACGATGCGCTGATGAGAACGGGTAAACTACTGGTTTAGGAGCATGTTGTTATGCTGTTCGCAATCACTACGGAACAACTGAGTTTGTTTCAACTCAGTTTATAAAATTAGAAAACGCAGTCTGCTGAAAAACAGGATGCCTTGTGAGATGGTTATTACACAATAATCATGATTTGTACATTAAATTTGGTTATTGATCTACTGCATGTACTTTTATTGTCACTATATTCTGTTCTTTGATTTATACATTTTACTTTGTACAATGGCCTTGTTTTTAAAAAACATTTGGGCAGCATCTCCTGCAATTTAATTTCTTACAGTCACATGTGCACAAATGGAAAAAAAGCAATTCTGTGCTTCTGAAACTTTGTCAGTGAAGGATGAATCCTAACCCTCGCGTACAACAGGACAATTTCATTTCAGGTGGGCTATCATTCAGTTTCACTAAACAGCTCTGTGCTGTTGCCTTTTCACACCACACAATCTTTCACTCACTGTAACCCCTCAATACAGCTGTGAAAAATCTGAACGGTTGAACCACCACCAGCAAAATAAATTGGATTCTAAGAAGAAAAAAGGTTTGGGCCTTGGACTCACCTTTTTGCTCTCTTCCATCTCATGTTCAAACATGGCGCTGAATACAGGGGAACGTGCTGAAACCAGCAAAATGGAGATATAGTTTAACAATGGGATTCATTTGTGAGTAATTTAGGGGTCAAACAAAGTCAGAAAGAAAGCTAGAAATACACATGAAATACTTAAAATAGCACACATAGTAAAGCACTTGAAACTGGTTGGGGGGAAAAAGAAAAAAAAAAAAAGGGTAGAATAATGATGCATGGGGTGTGTTTCGCTCATGTCTGTACCTGCCAGGATGGCTTTGTGGGCCTGAAACTCCTGGCCGGCCACACAAAGGGAACAGTCAGTGAAGCGCGAGTTCTCCCAAAGGCCCCCTAGCTCATCCGCTAGCCGGCAGTCAGGCACCTTCACCATGTTCATCGTGTTCTGCCCGGATATGTTGACAGAGTCTTGCACTACACTCACCTGAGAGGAAGAACAATTTAAAGGCGTGATTCTAAAATTCTATATCTGGGCTCAAATAATCAATGAACCAGTCACTCCTAGCTGGTCTTGGTCTAAGGTTTTGTGTCTGTAACTGACTGTGGATAAAAGAGAAAAGCTGAAGGCTGGTTCGGTAGAGTTTCATTCACTGCAGTGGAGACATGGTATAGAGCAACAAGGCAGCAGTATTTGGTCTGCCGGAGTGTTTCTGCAATGAGGCTTTTATACTAGCTACAGTGGAACAACAGGGCTTACACGTGTAAATAGCAAATGGCAGTGATCTTGAAGTTAGGGGAGTTATGTTAATCAATGTGTGACCGTTGTTGGTGATCACGTAAATGGTCACATCTATACAGTCTTGTTGATTAAAGTAAAACGAGCCTTCTACAGTGATGCAAATACCCAAATACAGGAATGAGACGAAAGGAAACAAGGCGACAATGTTAATTCACGAAAGGTCATGTAAATGTAAAAGAATAGGAAACGATTTCCTTCCACATTACCCTGTTAAAAATGTCACCAGTAATGTACTTACTTCAGAGTAATGTCACTGCATTTGATTACTTTTCTAGCAAATGTTCTAAATGGAGCAATAAAACTGAAAAACTAATTTAAACCAACATAGATAGAGCCCTTTTCTGATTTCAGAAGGAAAATACTGTTGAATTTCCAGTATTGAAAGGCATGGTTGTTACATTCTACATATAAACCTTTTACCAAAAATAATATATTGAGATGTAAGCCCTTTATAATATGTAACCTTTTGATTTGTAACTGTAATTTCATTACATATTTTTTCTGAGTAACTGTAACTGATGACAGTAACATTTATGTTGTAATTTAATTATACAACTCCAGCTATTTAATTACATAACTGCTGAAAACCAAGAGAAGTCAGCGTACCTCGCAGAAGAGCGTGAGCTTGTCGTCCGGTAGAAGACCGTTGGCTTCATCTAGGAGGAAGTCTCTCCGGATGAACTTTTTAAAACCCCAGTCTTTCCCTTGGACAAAGCGATATGCCCTCTGGCTTTCTGCAGACAGCCAAAACATGCAGAGGTCACATTGTAAACAATGAAAATCCAAGTAAAGCGACAACTCCAATTAGTACAAACAACACGACTGTGTGGAGATGTAATCTTACACCCAAGGGTATGGCTTTTGTTCCACGTTAAACGGTGCGTTTCACTCACCCATGGCTTTGGTCTCCTCTCCCTTGGCGTTTAGGATGGAGAACTTGAACTTGGCGCGTACCTCGGCCTTCGGACAGCTGACCAGCAGCAGATAGAGAGACAGGTAATCTTTGCTCTCTTCATCCAGGCCCTTTGGATTCACTCGCAAACACCTGATGGAGGTAGAGCGTTACACGTTCAAACAACAAATTAGCCAATAGGCAATGCAAGTCTACCTGACCAGGTTATTGATTTGGAAAATTACATTTAAGTATTGTTTCATGTGATACATTTTTTAAAATTGAGACCAAAGCCGACAATTATACTTATTTTCACACAGGCCAGGAGGAAGGTGTGCAGATGTAATGCATTTAACATAGTATGTTTATATAATATTTAACGTGAGCAAAGTTTTTGTAGCAACTCTTCTCTGTTTCAACTGTTATCGTCTTTAGACAATCTCAATGAGAATTTACAAGGTTTTGCTGTTAACTCTTGGTTACTAGGATATTATTTCTGAGCTGTTTCTATAATCTAAAACTAAAAGGTTTTTAGTCGTTAGTAACGTTAGCTTAGTTTCATTGACTTTGCCCATTGACAGCTGAGGAGACGAACTGTTTCTCGAGTAGTTTCCAAGTAGTTTACTGGAAAAAATATCGATCGTTTTCTAGTTGTGCTCCGGCAACGAAATGATGACAAATGGCATGACAGACAACACGGATGGATGACAGACAAAATGGCAAAAGGCACCACTCCAACACGTAGTGAAAAATTGTAGCAAGGTTGGTGAAAAAAATATTTAACGTTTATTTACCGGTTATGCTCAGAAACAAAACGATGGACAGACAGACATGTTGATTGCTATATCTGCCACATTACACACCGGAGGATAAAAACCTTCACAGAATACAATTATTTGCAGAGCTAATAAAAAAAATGTAAAAGTTAATTTTCTATGTGTTCCTCGCAATCCATTTTAGAATATAATTCTGCAGGCGCCTCTTTTCCCACCCACCATTTCAGCTTGTCATTGGCCCCAGAAGAGAAGGTGGAGCTCTTGATAACCTCGCCCATCTCCTCACGACAGAAGCTGAAGTTGTTGATGGTCCACATGTAAGAGAACTTCACCACTTTGATCTGGAAAAGGAAAAGAAAACATGAAGTAAAGCCCGAGGCGCCTGATTTATTGGAGGTTAATGAACAGACCGACATCGTGACTTCACCTGTGTGTAGCACCAGCTTTCAGCCACGGGCCCGCTGGACATTTCCGCAGGGGGAGGGGGACTCGGGACTCTTGACATTGCCAGCGTGACAGAAGGTGTCAGGGGCAAGAGGGTTAGGAGGAGGATCCGTCACTTCCACTCGTCAGTGTTCAGTCCTAATATCCATCTGCATCAGTACATGCCAGATGGAAGCAGTTTGCCCCCTGGAAACAGAAAATGTGAGCGTTATTAATCAACCGGACCGGCATTTCAAATTAATCTCCCCCATAGTTCCTTGAAAATTCTACCAATCCTGAAGCACACACAGGCAGTCACTCATACACCATGCAGAAAACCATTCTTTATTCATCAGGATGCAATGCACAGGCACTGTATTTTTCATTAATCCAGTTAAGCCTGGATATTGTTTAAATCATGTGGCCTTGCTGCCTGCTATTGAGGTTTGTTGTGTTGGGGCCAGATGAATTGTCCCTGACCCACTGGGGGACAGCAGGAGATCGATGCCCCGTGCCTGTTCTGAGATCAATAGCCAGTGTGATTGCAATTAAGTCTTAGAAATGAACTGTAAATAAACAAGGAGGCAATGGGCCTCTTAGGACTGTGGGTTTGGAGTGACTGGCCCAATCTCAGGTCCCCAAATGCCCTTCATTCACACACACACAGGTCTGTAATGCACACTTCCCTCCCCAGAGTACACGCACAAAACCTCTTCGACTTGTACAGCACCATATAACCACTATACCTTTACTGTATCTACAGACAGGTGGCCAATTAGACAACAACAACTTAAAGTGTCTTAGTCAGGTGTTGGGCCACCACATACCACCAGAACAGCTTCACTGCTCCTGATTCTACAAGTCTCTGGATTCTACTGGAGCGATGAACGCCATTCTTCAAAAGATATTCCCTCATCTTTGTGTTTTAATGATGGTGATGGAGAGAACTGTCTAATACTAGGCCCGGCCTTAAACACTAGATGAAACACCGACTGGGCCTAATCAGTCATCGCGTGCAAATCACATAATCGGCCTGACAGTCGTTAAGTGTGCGCCCATCTTAAAATGTCCGTCCCAAACTCTCCCATAGGTACAGTATTGGGCTCGGTTCTGAGCTCGATCTGCATCGTTGATGCCACAGCACGGAGCCTGATTGGATGTCAATTTCCCCGCCGTACCATGCACACGTGTGGAGGTACCTGCCTTCATAAAGTTTCTCAACTCATTTATTCATTTCCTTTCATTTGTCAACCATCTGAATGTAGACTATTCAACCCTGAAATCTGCCCTATTTCTCTTCAAGAATCCGAACTGAAGCGGTGACCATTGAATGCCATTTCACCCACTCAATAAAATTCTGATGTTCGTCTACACAGGGAGATGCCAAAACAGCTCTATGCCACTGCTAAAGCTGTATAAGAACAGTTTCTAAAATCTCTATACTGTTGCTGGTGTATAAGGACGTTCTTCCCAGTGCTGGACACAACCTTAACACAATGCCAGATTTATAAGCCTTTTCCATGTTGCTGCAAGGTGAGCTGCTGAACAATGCAATGTATTCCATCCAAACACTCCTATATTATACTGGTCAGTATCTTTCTGGAGGCTCATGCAGTTAATCTGTGGCCAAATTCTATATGTTTTTTTTTCCCCCTATTTGACCCTACTTTTCGATTTCACCAGTTCTCCAACCCTACATCCATCTTTACCTCAAACGGCCACAGACTTTGACGTCTTTATCTGTAAATTACATTTGGGTCGAGACGCAGTGTTAGCAACATGGGGAGCCGAGCTTTCTGGTTCTGAAGATTACAGTGAATGGCACTGCTACGCTAGCAGGTTGTGCAAAATGCTTAGAATTAGAAACAGACTCAAAACAAAATGTATGTCGGAAGAATAGATCGACACATTTCTGGCTGGTGTGAATGAGTAGGTTATTTTTCAATGCAGCATAGTTCAAACCCCCACAAATCTATAGTTCAGGAGTTTTGTAATTTATTCTGCCTGATTAGTACCAACACTGTGTGGGTGTGTAGACTGACTGACTTCTCTCTCTTCAATTTTTTTTTCGATCTGCGCAGCTTCAACACTTTTACATGCACACTGATATTCCACAGTTACACTGAAAATTCTCCAGCTCTGATACGGGTCATGTAAACAGCGTAATCTGTGTGTGTTCTCCAAATTAGGCCTTATTCCAAATACAGCATTTTCCGATGAATATGCCAATATTATTCAGGCTTTAGGTGAATTCTTTGCTCATGTATACAGCACATTCACAATGTGTGTCTCAAACAGGGTTTTTACCATAGTCTTGCCTGTTTATGATTAGTTCTGTGCATTGTACACAAACCAAATAGTCAACAGTTTGTAAGGCTGGGGTAAATATGCCCAAAAGAAAAATGTGGTTGGAAACACTAATGCGCTGAGTTTTAAACATCAAGAAGAACTTGCATATAAACAGGTTTTTGGGTGTGCACAAGTATTGCCAATGCCAACCTCTACGAAGACCTGGGCAATACAGTCAAAAATGTATCAGCTGATGTTGTTATTATCCCAACAAATGTCGAATCATTGTTTCTTTCAAGTTTAAATGTTCGTTCAGCATCAACATATACATGGGTAAAACAAAAATTGAGTAAAATTAAGTAAAAAAACAAGACTCTGAAACATTTAGTGTTTTAGCTAAGAATGTGAACAAAATGCACCCTTAAAATTGTAATTTATATTGCAATAATGACATTCATCATGATATAAATTACGATATAAATATATCGTGATAATTACAATATAAATATATCGTGATAATTACAATATAAATATATCGTGATAATTTGTATTGTTTTATTGCCCAGCTCTACCTCTGTGTGGATGGGGGAGTATGCACAGCCGCATATAAACAGAAATATTAGTGGAATATTCATTTTCATTATACATTTGAAAATGAATCCCAATTTTGCTCATTTGCGATTGGGATAAACAAATGGCATCATGAGTCTACTTGCTTGGTTATGAAGGTTACAGCGTCACTGAATCCAAATCCAAAATAATTATTTGATTTTTTTTGTTTTGCGACCTGCTTTGTTGGCATCCCTTTCACCTGGTCTACCCACCGGATAGTCATGTGACAATACGCTGCACAAGCCTCACTGCCTAAACAGAGACTGATTAGTCATTTCTATATAACAGGAGTAGATCAGGTTGCACACACTCAGGGAATAGGTTGTCACGTTCACGCGTGCACGTTATTTGTTTAATTAAATTGCAGCCTTTTGCGATTCTATAATTCCACAAGCTGACAGCGTGATTTGATTAACTGCACAGCTCTAGTCACAAGTCAAAAACTGTATAAGGTAACGAGAGCATCGCTGGTATCTCAAAGCAAAAAATACAGTACTACATCACTAGACCCACAGTTTGGTTTCTCGTGGTTTGACCGGCAGTAGTTATCCAAAGTCACAGTCACATACTGTATAGAAATAGTATGTACTGTGGACACAGTCAAAACCATGCACAATCCACAGAAGAGTATCTTCAAAAATATTATACATTTTTCAGTGGGAGAGGTTGTTCATAACAAGAATACTCATCTCAATATTTTGCTTGGCATTAATAAGAATAGATGCGGATGGAAAAACACTGTCCTGAAGCCAAAATTCAAGTGTAACTAAAACTAAATCGTCGCTACTATGAATGACTTTATTCCGGTCTTGATTTCAAGTTGAGACGCAAAGGCTAATATGACCTAACCTGACCAAGAACAATATCTGTTGTGCTGTTGAAATTATACTCCTGAGTCTAGCCAACACCAAACATTCTATATCAGAGGCTTAGTTCAGCCTTGTTCCGAGGATTGTCTTCAAAGAGTTCAATGAATGAAAGACCGACCAATCTTCCTGATTCTTTAACAGCGGCAACCGGTAAGATGGAGTGAGACAACGGAGATGGAAGAATGGGTACTGGGAGAGAAAATGAAAAGTATAGTGATAGAGAAGCCAAATGGAAAAACAGGTGGCAAATGAAAGATGGGCCACCAGACTGTGAGACCATTTGATGAGATAAATTGCCACAAAAAGAGGTTAGATGGAAGCAAAAGAAAATCAAGCTGAGGTATGAGAGAGACTCAGATACAGATTTGTGGACAGGTGGATAAAGACGCACACTGAAATGACATGTAAGGCCTGGCTGGTACTACGAAGTAACAGTTCATTCACTTAAATCTATGCCTTAGACTGACACATGTAAACTAAAGTAAGCACAGAATTAAGGAATAAGAAGCTACACCAACCGAACTCTGAAGGATCTACAAATCAGCTGCACTATGTTGCACTTTAGTTAACAAAAACAAAGCAGCAGAGGCCAAAGGCAGTGTGATAAATTCTTATGGTTATCAGCTGAACTTTCATCAGATCTATACACTTATCACCACAAGACAGTAATGATCTATGTTCAATATTTTGAGCAAACGTTTCAACAATGTTTTTATAACTTTAATAATGTAACTCTCATCAGAGTACTGAGAGCAAACCATGGGTACAAAGCAAGCTGAGAAAACGGCAAAAAAAGATTAACATAAAATTAGTCTTGTGGATTCAACTAAATGTATCTCTGAAATCACAACTACATGCACAAACAGTATATCGGTAGAGATATGGCAAATAAGGTGCAGTTATGACAACACTGGGTTTGTTTTACTGCCATTTCATTTTGGCTGACCTTAAAAAAAAAAAGGGGAAAAGAAAAATCAATCTCTGCCCTAAATTAAAGACCGGAGGTATAGAGGCATTTCAGATGGCAATTTCCAAGGGGGATGAAAAAATTGCAACCCTTGTCGAGCTGTCAGTGAACACAATGTCTGTTTCCAAAGCGTTGGTCTTTGAGGACTGCAGTAAGCCACAGACAAACCTTAAAACTATAATTGGTACAGTGACCAGGGATCGATTGCACAGTGCATGCTGGTCCTCTATGGGAGTGATTTCATATTCTGCCCTTGGTCACTGTGTTCCTCCTTTCCTAAAAACTCAATCTCACAGAGGTATGAACTATTGATTTTGCTACAGCGATCAGCTTGCCTCCCTCTCATCCCTGACTTTGTGCAGACCCACAATTATATTGGAGGGGATTTGACAGGGCAAAAAAAAGCATCAGCACACAGGCTTCACCCTCCTGCCTGTACTTCCTCCATAAAACCCTGCTCACTTCACCAGGCACGGGAGGTTAAAGAGAGGAGAGACCTCAATGCATATCTAATGTCTCCAGTCACCTGGTTCACACCAGTACCAACAGTTACACTTGACATGTTGACCTCCAAGAACAGACACTCCTGCAGGGGGAGAAATACTGCAAGTAGCCAAGAAGCTTTAATGGAATTTTTTTTTTTTTTACACCAATACGACTACATAATCATCATCAATTTAGAGCAATTAATGACAATGACTGATTATTGCAATAATTTTAGCAAATTCGTTAATTTTTATGTAGGAAATCATGAGCCCTCTTGTGGTAAATAAGCCTGTAAAGACATTTACTTTAACTTGCCAGGCATACAGGTCAGCTTACTGTTATGTAACAAAGTACACTGCTTTAAAAGGCCAAATGCAGTGAGGCTTAGTTTGAGTCATTAAACTCAAATCTGACATGCTAGCTCCTGCTAAACTGCATTATTTATATGCAATCTAAAAAGATATGGACTCGGGGAGAAACATAAACTGGGGTTTGACACAGGTGACCAACATCATCGCAATGAAATCATTCACAAGTATATAATTTATGTTTGTTAAAATACTGGCGATGGATCTGAAATACGCTGTTAAAAAAAACATAGCTGGAAACATTAAGTTTAGACGTTTTAGGCTTAAACACAGAAACTTTTCCTAGAGCTTAAGGCAACGCACATCAACCTACTCAAACCACTACGCGAACAACGACAAAGACAGGTGTATTATTCCTTCACATACTTTTGCATCAAAGTAGAATAGGCTACATTATCTAATAGGCTACATTCATGAAGTTTCGTTCTCTGTACTCTTGTACTCGGCTACAATAAACACGTTAGATAGCTTCGCTCAACACTAGCGTTAGTTCCTTTCTCATAACAGCTGTTTCACTGACCTGTTCGTCCGTCTGAGTGATGTGGGTCCACTGGTCCTGTTCTAATAAGATTTTTACGAGCAGCTTAGTTAACCACTGCATAGGGAAAGAAATCTAATAACATCGTGTGCATCCCTAGGCTTAGTAAAACCACATTACATTAGCTATCATAGTGTAGTTACTGGATCTAATGTAAAAGCATGAGGGCCCAGCACAGAGTTAACTCTCACACATCATCTTGTTTGTGGCATCTGTTTTAGTCATGAGATATTAAATGTACTGCCGAACCGTCACCTCGACATTCCTACACTGAACATACTTCTATTCAGTTAACGGACTAATCTTAAAATGTCATCAGATAATGCTGGGAACTGAAACTCAACACTTTGCGGTTAATGTAGGCGGTGACAGTGGCAGGTAACCTGCTAACAATACAGATAGTTAGATAATCGACAATGTATTCATATTTCGGATTGACTCTTTACAATAGCCAACTGTACAAACCAGGTGGATTGTAAAGAAACATCCCATACAGCGAGGACAGGGATTGATGCCTCAAAATAATTCAGTCCTGTAAATAATCTGGATAATCATACGATAGCACGCTAGCTCACTCGATCGGAGCTTGATGGCTGCTGGTTATTCGTGTAGTAGCTGCCTAGCGTTAAGCCAAACAAAAAAAGGTCGGGAAATTGTCGCAACAATTACCCCAGTGATACGACACAACGGCCATTACTGTATAATTTAAGTATTTAGTCCCTATATTGCGTCATTCTGTTTTATTTATCGACAGACTCACCTTTATTTGGTTAAGTTATACTGATAGTTGTCCGGGATCTTCTGTTGTTGTTAGCTAGCAGGCTAGCGTTAGCTGTCTGAAGAACTGGCAGACCCGAACAGTGTCGTCTCGCAAAGAGCACCCCCTGCTGCAGTGGAGTACTATTACACGGATCGTGAATCTCACTTCAGTAGCATTTCTATCTATGTATCTATCTGTATTCATAACTTATATGGTGTAGGTTGCATACTTAATTCTATAAAAGGAGCTAGATATATTTGCCACCCTGGTTTGCCTGTCCGCGGTTGGTAAAAATGAAATTACAGCTCCGTTATTTATGTCTAGGGAGCTGTCATTCTCATGGACGCTGGTGTTGCTGTTTAATTTTGCCACCAGTGAAAATTAATTTATCTTAATTTAATCAGCAGAGTAGATGGGCGAGGACTTTACGCTAAGATTAACGTTTATCGACTGTTAAAGGGTAGACTTAATTAAGATGGGGACGGAATTAATCTCTAAATTCACCAGATGCCCTTGAAGGCGTCTTTAGTACATCTTTCACCTCCAACGTCTCTGTACTTCGTAGTGAACGCACAAACTATTTTTAAATAAAACGTGGCGAAAAGGGCGGAATTATAAGCCATCGTAACACCTGCTGTACTTTGCTACGGTCTCTGAAATCATTTAATTCAGACTGACAGAATTTATGATGGTTTCGGTCAGTTGTAACTCGTTTGCGCCATCTAGTGGACTTCTTAGGCATAGCAGTCACAAGCTTCGTCTCTCAGGTCTTCCTTGAATGGAAATACGAAGCTCATCCATCATTCCTGGTTTTCTCAAAGACAAGGGGAAATGCTAGCCAAACTTGATTTTTTTTTTTCCATTTTAAGTTTTAAAATACACACATAAAAACGTGAAACATGAACACTTTATTTCAGCATTTGTTAAATTGAAAAGTCTGTACAACTCAGAATCAATGCCTACTTTATCAGAAAATAAAGTAGGCACATGACTGATAAATGACAAAAGCTGACACATACACTCATGTCACGTTAAGTGATAATGATAAAACAATGTCTTCAGAACGTCTCTGCTTCCATTGAAGGTACAGTATGCAGTATACTCACACACTCATTCCCTACACAGCACTGCCAGGACCCATGTATCACATACACAACACTTTATACACAAATATAATATCTACACATTTACATCAGCTTTTATATTTGGAGTAACATCTTTACAAAAGAAAAAAAATGCAGTGTAGAATATGTAGCAGTCCAAGAAATTAAACCAGAATAACAAAAAACATAACTGTGGATGAAATATTCATCGTCGTTTCTTGGGGATAACGACATTCCCACTGGTTGCAATTGGGATGAGGAGCTTGCGCTGCTCCATGCGGAGATATTTTTCAATGAGCACTTCCACTGGCACCTTATCATTCACGTAACCCTGTCTGGAGAGTCATAACATACCCGTGAGTATAAAGTATGAGGCCATTTGTAAACTACGCTGCTGGCAAGATGTGTGTTGCACATTCGGTTTTCTGTTTTTCAGAATTACACTGACCTTGAGCTTACAGAAGATGGGCTTTAACACACAAAACACTCACCTTTTCAGGAGTAATTCAGCATCTTCAACCTCTATCGTTTTTCTCCTCGCATGAAGAGCATATGCCTCCAAGTCCTTTGCAAGTCGGTCAAAGAATTTATCCATTCTGTTAAACCAATGACATATATACAGTATATTATATACAGTGTTACAGTGACAAACCTTAGTTCCAACAGTCTATAAGAACTTCTATAGCCATGTAACTTACATCTCTTTTAGGACAGGATACACATCTGTAGAGACCCTTGTTTTGGCAAAGTGCTTGAACACATTCATAAGGTAGCTTTTAGGAAGGCCTGGTTCCCTCTGAGCTGGTCTAGTTTTCCTCTGTCTCGCCGGCTTAGGTTTAGCTCCGGGTAAACCTTCACTCGTATGACTGGTGACAGGACAGACATTGTAAAAGACTGTCATTAACGTAGATGATTAACCAAATCTACATAATCAAAAAGACTCCTCTGCTGGCCTTCAGAGAAACACAAGTTAACATTTACTTGTTTTTAAGCTGTACTTTACATCTGCCATTTTGTATCAGTTGTGCAATGTCTTATCAGCTGCAATTACATTAAAAGGTATAGGCCAATGTTCACAGTCAGAGGATGTTCCAGTCTAACAGGAAATGAAGCTTGCCTGGATTGAATATTCTTGAGAACAGGTGAAGCAAGAGGATCAGGATAAATAATCCTTTTCTCTTTGACAAACGCAGGAGTCTTCATGGGAATATCTGTAGATGTTAAAAACAAAAACAACATTCAGTCTCCTTTAAGTTAATTTAAATAAATCTACTACAATCATAAAACTGAAGACTTACCCTCATTTTCTTCTTCATCATCATCATCCTCCTCCTCCTCCTCTGACTCTTCCTCCTGGTCATCAGGTTCCTGAGCAGCAGCCTCTTTCAATGAGTCATTTTCATGTGTCATTTGAAGATGAAAGGAGTTCTCCTTATCAGCATCAGGGTCAGCCTCTGAAGAAGCATCTTTTTGGGGTGAGGACTCGGCTGACTCAGCGATCCCAAAGTGAGGCTGACTGATCTCACCACTTCCTATGTCCATGCTGCTGTGTAAATCATTAGCACTGCGTGCTTTGGACTTTTCATTAAGCATCCCTGCAGGCAAACAACATTTAATCAATATCAGTATCTTGCCTACAAATCTATTATCCACAGTGATATACAGTATTATATTTTTGACATTCTTACCTGCCTCTGTGGTGTCTGGTGAAACACCCTCTGTTTCTAGAGCAGGTATAATAAATCCACCCTCTGAGAGATGAGCCCTTCGACTGATGTATTCCACATTACCTTTGAATCCACCTTCTGAGCGATGAGCTCTTTGACTGATGTCTTCCAAGTTACCTTGCAGCTGTTTTGTTGCCTGCTCCTCATCTCTTTCCACCTGCATCACATTACTATCATCTTTAGTCTGAAAATCAGTCACACCGTCTTCTTCCTCAGATTGAGAACTCGCAACTGGAACCTCTTGATCACTTTGGTATTCCTCGGCATCGTCCTCTTTCTCAGACTGAGAGTTGGCTGCAACATCTTCTTCAGACTGAGCATCAACTGCATCTTCTTCGATTTGAGTGTCTGCCACAAAATCCTCTTCCTCAGACTGAGACCTGGTTGCAGCATCTTCTTCAGTTTGAGAATCAGCGTCCTCTGTCTGAGGTTCAGCTGCATTCTCCTCTTCCTCAGACTCAGCTTCATCATCGTTTTCACTAGTCTGGGATATAGCTAGCTCCTCGTCTTCCTCTGATTTAGACATGGTAGCAGCATCTTCAGGTTGACAATCAGCCATACTCTTCTCTTCCCCGTTTTGAGATTCATCTGCTGGCAACTCTTTCTGGGACTGAGACATGGTTGACACACATTCTTTAGTATGAGAGTCTGTCAAAATCCCCTCCTCAGTTGGAAATGCATATACAGATTTCTCCCCATCAAGCTGGCTTTGCTCCATCTCTCTCTGAAGCTGCGATGCCATGACTGTGGGTTTGTCCTGTGTTGCAAGAGTTGAAAAATTGGATGTCATTGCATCGGTCTGGGCGTAGAGCGCTGTGTTACAGTTGACAATGTCAGTTGTGATATCAGGCTCACTGAGTTTGCTTAGGCCCAAAGTGAATCCTTCCGAGTAGACGGTCTCACTGAGACCTTGCTCTGCCAACGCAAAACTGCGCATTCCTGGGAAAAAGCAACACACACATTTAATAAAGCCTATTATGAGTCTGGCTGCTGATTGAAAATGATTCAAGGTCAGACATACAATCACATATGAGACAAAAAGTGGAGGATAATATGTAGTTTACCAACCGTGATCATTTCCCATCTGTCTTTTATTGACAGCAGCACCAAATTCTTCCTCTGAGATTTTTCGACGGTTGGAAACTCTTCTCTGCAGGCCTTTTTTCTCAGTTCGAATATCCATAAAGGGTGTTTTAAGACTCAGTGAAGTAGAACTGTAAAACACATCAAATAGCAACATTTCTGTATTCAACTTTTGACATTTTGTACAGCAGTGTAAGCAGTGTACAATTACAAACTACTAATGCAAATCAGGTAGCTGATGTAATTCGAAACAAAATAACTTATAACTGTATACCTTGACAATGAAAGTGATGAATGGTCACTCATCGATTCTTCATTTTCTTCAACATCTGTAAAGCCAAACATCCAACAGCTACATGATAACCATTTAGTCTGCAGCAGCAGTAAATACACTGAAAACACTTCAGTGGCATTGTAAATGGGCATTGGAGTGGGTTTGCGGTCCCATTTAAGCACTGAAGCCTATTAAAAGTAGCTTTGTCCTCACCATTTCCATCTTTGAGGCGCTTTTCAAAAGCAGTCACATTAAGGCTGCGGCGGGGTCTCTTTCTGCTCAGCCCCTTGACAGTGCTTACTGCGTTGCCAATTGTTATATCAGGCAGATCCAGTCCTGACAGCTCCATACTTAAAGTCAAGAAAATAAAAATCTGTTACACATACGCAGCATTATTCAGCCAGCTGCATACAAACACCAGCATTTCTAAAGAGAATGCAGGTCAAGTGGATGTTGTCAAGAAGACGCTGAACAACGATGGTCACCTAGGACGCTTGCTGTGTAAGCTGGAGTTGGCTGAAGGCAGCTGTGGCACTTCTGGCCCAGCTTCCTCATGAACAACAGGGGACTTCACCGGTTCTGAATCATGTGACAAAGAATACGATTAAAAATACAGGCTGCAGTCAGTGTGATGTGAGAATAAAGGGAGGCTCATTGCACATACCTGTCAGCAGGATGTTCTTGAGTATGTGCCTTGGTGTGTCTCCATCATCGAACAGCATTGAAGCTGGGCCAGGTGTGTTTGTCTTTTTGAGCACAACAGAGGTTGTCCTCCTTCTAGTAGCAGGAAGAGACTTTCTGGATATACTCTGGGGAAAAAAACATTTAATGAGTCACTTATGATACTTAATGACAGGACCAACGTGAGGAATTCGCTCACTCTTCTTACTCACTTCACGTATCTTATGTTTCAGACTGCGACGTAGGATGTCCTGTGGTGTCTGGGCACCAGCATCTTTTTTGCTCAGTCTATTGCTCCGCCTGGGACCACTGGTGCCACTGGTACTTTGTGCTCTGGAGGTACTAAACGCAAATCAGCACATAATTAGTTCAATGTTTCAGTTCAATTTATCAGGGCGAATATTAGAGATAAAGAAGCGCATTCATGTTTTCTCTTGTAAAAACCGAAATATAACGCTATATTCTTTTTTTTTTTTATTGACCCCGCACTCACATCATCGGCTACTAGAAGCCCATTAGCAAAACAAACTTGAACAAGTTCAGTACAAAAAATATGTACGCTTTAATGGACGCGATTTCGAGCAGTACGCTTCAGTTTCACAAGAGAAATGGCTTCACATATACAGGTTAGTGTGATACAGTAAATATACCTCACGGCACCTTAATTACCTAGGTCCGCAGAAGAGTAGGGCAAGGTTAAACGCCTGATAAAGTAGTAACTTACCTGCGGGTAAGGGGGGTTCGGGGTGGCTCGATGTTGAGAATATGTTTCAGCAGGACGCGAGCAGATAAATCCTCCGTATGATCCATTTCGAAGCGAATTCAGCCGGCTAGCTGATGTTAGCTAGCGTTTACTAACGTTTTCTAAGCGTAATACAGCAACGTCGAACTTGTAAAGTTCTAGCGATTGTTCCGCATAAAGCAGGGTCAAAGACACAGAACCGAACTGGAGCCAGTGTCATTTATTACAGGTATTAATCGAGTTAAGCACTATTCGCCCTCTGGTGATAGTCATATGTTCTCTGATAAACAGTCATACCAAACTATCCCGCGTTATTTTTAAGTTAAATCCACAAATCTCGCGAGAACGCGTTTTCTTCGTTAGTTGTAATCGAATTGCCGTTTTCAGACTTGAGTGTCGCCACCTGTCGAAGACTCTGGGTAACGGCTCAAAATCCATTTCAATTTGTGTCGTTTCATCACAAAGTAAAATAGCTTGTCTGCTCACAATAGTGTAGGTGTCCTGCAAGAAAAAAAACAACATTTCTATCCAGAATACTTTCTATCTTTAATAGTACACTCTGCTGGCCAGAAACGTAATAACGGTTGCTGAGAACAATAAAGAAAACCAGGCAAGACTCTCAGGCTTTATGCAGGATTCTCACACTTTTTAAAAGATTGCATTTCTAAACACTTCCATGACTTCTCAAGGATCGATAATATAATTTCCTTGACTTGTTCACAACCTGAACAGAAGCGGACTTTAGTTTATTGTTGAATGAACATATAGTAGGCCTACATTTTTCATTCTCTAAATTGTGTTATTTTCATATTCACTTCAAATACTCAGAAAAACTATTAAGTGAAAAACTATTTTGGATAAGGATTGTAATAATGTAGTTCCAAAATTGCACAAAAGTGTGTTGTTTTTAGTCAAATAATAACAACAAAAAGCCTTCGCAGCGTTGAAATCCTCCACAAACCTAAGGGAAAACCCAGAGCTTGACTGATTTTTCATGTCTGAATCTGACAGGTTTGGTCTCAGGGACGTAACAGCAGCACGTTTGCATCCCGAAAAAATTAAATTCCATGACTTTTCCAAAACTTTTTGATTGTACTTAATTCCATGATTTTTCCAGCTCTTTCATGACCGCAGGAACCCTGTTTATGGTACAGTTTTCTTATTAAAAAAATATGATGTTAAAATGTAAAAAAGTAAGATGCTGTGTTTACACTGTACTCCCATCATGCAATAGCTTTCATACTGTCTACAATTTACTCACACTACTGTACCGTATATATCTTCTATTATACTATTTTGTTTGAATTAGCTTTTTTTTCAACATTTACAGTTTAATTCCCTTTCATCTGATCTTCTATTTTGTACTATTTCGCTGCTCTTTCTTACCATTTTGAATTATTTTTTTTAATGTTAATATTGTTCTTGCTCTTTGCTGCTGTAAAACTGTATATTTCCCTGGTGCAGGATTAATAAAGGACTATCTTATCTTAATAATGGGCAAGGAGGTGAGATGTGTGAAGTGAAAATGAGGTATCTTTTCTTTTGTGGCCAGTATTTGATAAAAACAAAAAAAAAAAAACTAGGCTAAATTTCTAGCAAGAGAGAGTGGTCATCTGCTGACAATAAAAATCTGATCAAATAAAAGCATTTACATTTTCACATTTCATGTATTCTACACAAACAACCATACCTCAAAGCATGATGGGAAGTGACTGGATTTCCCCTGACTTAAGGGTTCAGAAGCTCACTCAAGTGTTATATGTTTTAAAGACACTCTTCATTTTATTTTAAACTGTATAGCAAGTCAAGTCCTACTCCTAGTCTTCAAGCTGAAACATCTTCTTCACCTGAATAAGTATCAGCTACTGTGTGGCCATTGTACTACTTTTATTGGGTTTAAGTTTAAGTAATTGCTTAGAATTTTAAGCTGCCATGCCAAATGTAAATTTTCTTTGCAATTATATTATTACCGCGCCACCGAAAAGTTCTTATAATATTCTTTTTTTATCCATAAAATTGACATTATGCTTTAGACTTTGATTAAAGTGATATTGAGCTCAAACTGCAACAACAAAAAACCAACAAAAAAACATGCAAGTAAGTGAAAAGTTTGATTTAAGTGGTTTTAATAATTTACAACAGTGAAATCAAAAATATATTCATCAATTAGGAAAACAGGTTGTTGCCTGTTTTATTGATACAGTCACTGATAAACGGATGATCCCTTCACCTTTCACTGGAAACAAACTGACTGAATGAGTGTAGCACACGATGTGATTCATCTTCCACTCAGTGCTGTGGATTTATTGGTATTTGGCAAAAAGTGCAAAAGCTCCTCACACTGACGATAATGTCAGGGACAAAGAGGCTGCGAAGGACCGAGACTTAGAAATCGGGCCCGTCCTTCTTCAGCTTGGAGTAGTCCATGTTAATTTTGAAAAGCTGGAAATACAAAGCGCGCACACACACACACACACACATAGAGAAACACACGTACGCAAAGCAATCAGTATAAGAGGCAGTTTGAATGTTAAGGCGAGATAACAGAACAGATAAGTCTTATCCTCTATAGGCTTGTGCTTTTAAGGTAACTTAGCAGCAGAAAACAAGTCTAACATGTATCAAAACTGGAGCAAATGTGTGTAAAGACTCATACTTTGTACTGCTGATTGGGCTGCAGCTGGTTCCAGGGCTCAGGGTTGTTCTTACGATCCCATCTGTGAAGAGGAAACCACGTTGAATTTCCCAGAGAACACAACATTAAGTTACTCTCTCGGGTCTAAGTTAGGGATACTTACGAGACATCGGGATTCTTCAGGGCCAGCCGGCCCAGGTACATCATGCTCATGGTCGCTCCACCACCAATGAAGATGAAGAGAGGGATCAGCTAGAGGACAATGAACACAGAAATTAAATACAACCCAGGTTTGATACCGACAAGTCCAGCATTTATTGATCCGCTTATCTCATTCTAACTTGGCAGTGTGCAGATTATATAGCGGCACATATGACAGCAGCATATATATATATATATATATATATATATATGGGCTGATTGTAAGTATAACAATTGGTAGAAATACAGCCTTGTACATGACTCAGTATATCAATAAGAATATAACATTTAAGTACTAATATGGTTTGCTTTAAAGAAAACTGGTAGACTCAGTGTTAAATAGGAGACAAATACACATTAACCCAGTGGTCTATTAATATGGAGGCTGCCGTAAAGCAGACTGTGTCACCCAGCAGTCACCCAGTCGCCCTTGGATCAACAGTCGACTCTCCTGCATGCATTATTCTGGCCTTCGCTCGCACCAGTATGGAGACCCTACGTACGTGCTACAGCGACCCACATGCATGGCTGTGGCCAAATACCACAGCTATACGTTGAGGCACAAGTGTTTTTCACACTAGAGCTGTAATTATTAGTCATTTGGCTGCTGTGTGGATGTATCGAGCCCAAAAGGAGCAGCTAAGAGGTTTTATTCTGAAAGCAGTCAAGAGAAAAGAGCAAAAAAAAAAAAAAACAAAGATCCTGTCGTGACGGTAAAGGGAGATGCCGGGGCATATAGGCTAAATATAAACCTCTACTGAAGGGACAGTATACGAACAAAATCTATATTATGTAAAAAAAAAAAAGGATTAGGAGGAGAAATGACTTAATGGTAGATTTGTGTTAATTGTTTTCATTTCTTTACCAAATTAACAGCCGCAACGTGTGGCCGTCTGTCGCGGAATGTGTCATTACTGTCAATTATTAGGCTGTTCATTAAAAAAAAAAAAAAAACACTATATGTGAATGATTAGCTGAGGAACGCTGTATACCGTAAATAAAAGTGATACTGCAGCGCTTTAATAGGTGACCGCACCGCATCAAATCATGGACACGCATTTTGTCAGACGTGTGCGCGCACAACCACACCGCGTCCTTCTAGAGCCGGAGAGACGTTTCAATGTCACCGGCTTTTTTAAAGAAATTATTTTTTTTTTTTAATGGTATAGTCTAGACTTACAGCTGGGTGGGTCCGGAGCTGTTTGGCGACGACTCCCAGCATGGACGGCATGGCGGACAATCCTCCCACTGACAAGAGTGCGATAAAAAAAAAGCGAATACGTGCGGGTGTAGCAGGCGCTTCTGCGTGAGCTGCGGGAGCTTCCTTGTGTTTCCCACAGGCCCGAGCGTCCCCTGAACTGTACACCGCCTCCTCTACTGTCAGCCAATCCCACAATGCAACGACAACAGCGGTATATGCGGACCCCGTTTGTCATGTGGAGCTCAGTGTTCCTCTTAAAGAAGGCTCTCTTTACCTCAAGTCACGTCAAAGATCATACACACTAGAAAGAAAACCTGAACAGCACATTAAGGATTTATATATATATACACACACAAAAATACTGGATACTTTAAGGATTTTTTTTTGTATGTTAAAATAGTCTGGAAAACACGGTTACAATGCTGAAAATGCATTTGGCCTTAGACACAGTTAAGTTTTCCAGATTGTTCATTTTTATTTTTAATGAGCACTTTAAAAAGGTTGAGTCTTTAAATGTCGCCGCAAAGGTCACTCTTTTAAAGTAATAATGTTGGAAACAGGGCTGGATTTAAAAGATACAGTACTAATGTAAATGTACCACATAAACAACAACAACAACAACAACAACAACAACAACAACAGAGTAAATGTCACCTGTGTCCTCAGGGGTAGGTTTAAAAAGAGATGATACACAGATCATACGCACTGAATATCTGGAAAGTCTTGAGCTTTTCATTTGTCTTCTCGGCTTCACCTTTTAAAGATGCTCTTTTAGTTGCTTTACATTTAATGTGCAGGAAGATTCATAAAAGACCATTCAGAGTTATGGCTTGAGACCAATTTAATAATCAGAAGGACAACACATTATCAATCATATATTTATGTGGCCAGAACACCGAACCTGAGATAACAGCATGTCCCCGGTATCCACACTGATTCATAAAACATTGAAATGGAGGCTTATTTGGAAAAACACAATGTTTCAATCCATCAGCATTTCACCAGGTTACTAAAACTAGGAGAGGTTAGTCAAAAGATCAGACGAATCAACTTTCCATCCACATGCTCGCACGCAAAACTGTCAGAGACGATAAACCCAGGACTAACGTATGGAAGAAATGTCTTCTCATCCATGTAAAACCCTTTTCCTGGAAGTGCATAAAAATCCACTGATACAAAATCTTACGAAACACCTGCCTTTTTTATACTGACAGAACCAAAACTAAAAGTAACACGTTTTTAGCTTATGTTGCAGGTTTGGAAAGATGTAGAAAATACACATTACTACTCTTACATTTACAATGAAGTACAAAAGTGAATATAAAAATAAGAATTGCGACTCAAAAGTAGCAGTTCAATTTGTGCAAACATGTCTACCAGAAATAAAACTATCTGAACATTAGCTTGTCAGCTTGGCAGAGGAAAAAGAACATCTTTAGAGAACACTAAGGGTGACAAATCTACACCACTAAAACTGGTTAGGTAGTCAAATAGGCTGTGAAACCTCCAAACTATACACACACCATCAAGCATACACCTAGAACGTCAAAGAATATTGAGTTAACCTTGAACACATGCACACGTGACTTTTTCTTTCAAGTAAACAAGAGGACAACAACGTAACATCAGTACAACTTTAAAGCAGGAATGCATAAGCTGAAGCCTTTAGGTATTGATATTACCCAAAATTCCCTTCAGTCTAAAATAATCTAAATGTGATTTCATTGTGAAATGTTTTTTTTTTTTTGTTTTGTTTTGTTAAATCAGTAAATAAAAAGTACGCAACTGATTTGTCATGCTTTGTACACCACCAACGGTGCAAGGTCAAGTCAGATTAAAAAAAAAAAAAAAAAAAAATATGTAAAGGTGAAATGAAGATAAATATCACTGAATACTTAAAAACAAGGGCTTTTGCTTCCGTTTGCTGATCTTTTTGACTGATATCATTCTGCAGTCAAAATTTTGAAAACAAGTATCAAATAAGTGACAAGAGTTAAGTCTTGGCCTCTTTGGGGTAAAAGGAACAAAGCTGTGCAGCAAGTGCGAGGATCAGCAAATCCCATCTTTAGAGTTAAGAGCAGGGGGAGTGAGCGGTGCCGTCACGAGGCTGCCCCACACTTGTGTTTGGCCAAAAATATATCTTTGGAATACGAAATGAAAAACAAAAAGACCTCAATTTAGAAATGTCACAACGCCTGGAAACCCAAATAAGTAGCTTATAAAGCACATCCTTTGGATTGCGTATGAAAAAGATTCTTTTTAACATAAAGGCCATCTAAGGCCTGTATAGAATAGGAAAACTATAGTCCTTTCCTAAGACAAAACAACACCAACTATACATCTAAGACCACAATAGTTTTCTACCTTGCAGAGTATTGAAAATTTGCATTTTGCGTAATCATTTCCACAGAAAAGATCTGCTGCTGTAATCAGAAAGCGAGGCCCTCCCCGGAGCTCTCTGCCGTCACAGCGGTGGCAGGAGGATCTGCAGGTGTGGCCCGGTTGCCAGTGGAGGTTGCCTGGCAGGAGTCTGTTCCCTGGCCTGAGTAACTGCTCGCTGGAGAGACCGAAAGGCTGCGGAACAACAGGTCCATGGAGGGGAGCAGGGGCTTGAGGAGGCTGACGGGGCAGAAGGCTGAGCCTCCATGGGGGGTGAAGTTCACCTTGTTGGGGTCTGGGCAGGAGGAGAGGACTGCTGGTTTGTGTTGGTGTGGAGCGCTAAAGAATGATACAGAACTGCAATCAGATATTGTTGCAACTCATAAGAGATGCACTATACATAATATACCTAGTAAACGTAAGTATCTAGTCTGGTTTTATTCTAAACAAGAGTTTAAAAAGGCGTTACAAGTTACAAACCCACAAGAAAGGTTTGTTATTATTCAGGAATTTATTACTGGTACCATACTAATACGTTGGACTTTTGACACCAATTTTCCTTTTAACAAAAATTACATTCTGCATTATGCTACAAACCTTTAGTTTCCTTTTTCAAATCCTCAGCATTTTTATACATTCAAAGCAATTTCATAACATAATAAAAATATAAACTCATCAGCACCCTGACATTTCTCTACTCAAAGTTATCTCTTAACATAATATCATTCACTGTTCACCGACGCTGATGAGATTTACTCCTTAGGCATTGAAATTTGGTACATTTTTCTGAGCAATTTGGTTGGTGCCATAAAAACATCAAAGTTTGGTACCCGGCCCTGCGCAAATGAAAAAATACCAATAAGAAGCAACTACTATACTTGAGGTTTTACACCCACATGTCACATATAAACTAGGGCAGAGGAGGCAGAGAACAGGCAGTGCTTTGGCTGTGATGACACAATGGCGTTGTGACAGTTTGGGTGGAGGCAAGATTGTTGGCTTACATACACACTTTTCTTCAAGTTATTAGTTCCTTCAGTTTTGTTGGTGAATAATGACAAGCTGAAGCAAATTGTTTTGGGTGTGCAACTTAGCAAAGTTTTGTGCCTAAGCCCAAAGTTATGGTGTTGCAACTCCATAACCTCAACCAAACATGCTCACGCATTGTTTAAATGGCTGGTCAAGTATATGGTATAAATCAAAATTAAACAATGTGCAATTGTATGTGGATACGCTGACAACAAAGTGGCAAAATATTCACCACTAGAGGGCATCCCTACTCTGACTCCCTTTAAAGTAACTGTTGATCCTCTCCAAAGGCTCCTTTATTAAACATTTGATTACGGTATGTTAGTTGCACAACAGACAATAATATTCAGATGCAGAACAAACGTACCTCGTTTCCTCACAGACTCGAATCTTTTCGCAGCCCTCGGGAGGTTCTCTCTGAAAGCAGAAACTTTTGTTGGGCCCTGGGGAGGACGAGATCAGCAGAGGCAGAGGAAGGTCGGCCTCACAGTGGGAGGAGAACGGAGACGGGAGACACGTGTCCGCACTGTCCATCATGGCTGCAAACAGGAAGAGAAAAATATGTCATGTTGCACACTACAACTGTTAGTATTCAACTCCATTTAATGTACGTTAAAATCATTAATTAAGAGGGTCAATGTTAATGTCAAAACTTATATGAAGGTGTGAAGAATGACAACCGACATGACAAAATGTTCTGACCTACTCAAATCATCTCGATACACACTATGCATCACGCACATATATTATTATGCAGATTTAAATTAATAATAAATAAAAACATCCAAGTTATCCATCGTGACGTATTAACAGAGTTTCTCACTGAACCTTCTGCGCTGACTGTATGTACTCGTGGGTAAGACCGCTGTGGGAGTGTGTCAGTGTACATGCAGAGTGGTTTTCTGATTTTAGGTTGCGTCTGAATGCTTTTCTCATTTTAAGTGTTACGTGGCTG
>JAPQRN010011196.1:28536-46899 GCA_037367275.1 Coranthus polyacanthus | reverse complement strand
TGTATGTCACACTGCATTTCACTTTTCTTTTCGGTGTCAGATTCACACAAAAGACTTGTTCATTAAAAGTCCACCGTAAAAGGATGTGGAGGACTGACCACTTTTGCAAATGTTTTTGAGACATGATTTGTATGTTCCAAACAACACCGAGTCTTTCGGGTACTTTTATATGACCAATTCTCTCTTACTACACATCGGTCACTGCTGCAGTTCTTAGCTGTGTTTCTAGCAATGCAGTTTTTGCACATTTTGCAGTATCACATTTTAAAAGGTTACTAGAAACAGCAACATGTGAAAAAATATCCTCAATTTGACAAAAAAAAAAAGTTTTATGCTCGCTTGAGGTGGTTTTTGTATTTTTTTTTAAAGAGAGATTCAAGGCGCTTGCTGGGAGATGGAATCCCTTTTTTGAATAAGGATGTGGCGAGCATTTAACTCACATGACTCATCATCTGTTTCCCTGGTGTCTTCCTGGATATTCTCATAAAGGGCTGTAATGACAACACTAAGCAGCTCAGTTTATTTCCTGCAAACCAGTTGATGGAAATGCACCTAATTCACATTTAATTTGTTGCCACATTAAAAAAGATTCAAGCTTCAAATTTGCTTGACACTTATATGGAAACACAGCTACTGCATCACTATTGTGCAGATGGATGATTCCATCGTCCATCACCGATGGCTAACAGTCATCACGATGTTGAACCATCATAAGGTATAACTACTTTTTCCAGTAATATAATAACAGAAAAACACACTCTTCGTCTTAGTACAGTTTGGCCGACATCAAACTTCTGGTGTTTTGTCTGCGAGATAACATGCGCTGTAATTAAACAAACCTTGGTGCAAGTCCAGAAGCGTATCTTCTGAGATGGATGGTGAGGTGGGGATGTAGGTTGGAGGGGAACAGGGTGAGGAGGAGGTGGAAGACGAGGAGAGCAGTGTAGTGGCTGGGTCACTCTGCGATCCGCTGCTGCAGCTCTGAGGTGGGACAGGAGCCCGGTGGCCGTCTGGGACTTCAAGAAGCTGACAGACAATACAAAACACCGTTTATACAATGCAACTAACACAACGTAAAATCACATAAGGGTATTGCCACATTTTAAGAACAAAAATAATTTCCTTTTTTCAGGTAAGTCTTAAAAGGATGGGGGGGGGGGAAACAGAAACCGACAAACTAAACTACAGGAAACGTTTACTGCAGACTGTGTGAATGTTGTCATTTGAAATATAATGAGTGATGTGAAACTCACAGCCCTTCTGCCTTCAACATGACTGTCAGAAAAAAAGTGCTGACTGCCGTCTGATGACTGATAGCAGGGCCTGAAGGCTTTGCCAGAGCCCATATATTCACAGCAGACAAATCATCTCTAGTACATACTACAGCCATGTAAAATGCTGACAAAATAAAACAAATACTGAACATAATGGAGACCAACTCATTCATTCTACCCCAGATTAAATTCCATGCCTCCTCCCCTACAATTCCAGACATTTTAACACACATCAAATACTAAAGTTAAGGACCTGCAGGGATGTGCTGTGTGGCGCTAGGTGACAGTTACCCTGTGCTGTGGATGTGGAGGCTGGCAGATGAACATGCCTTCCAGCTCCTGGTTGAGGCCCTCCACACTGCAGCGCAGCCGAGGGACCAATGTAGACAAGGGAGCGAGGGGAATGGGAATGGGCTGAGTCTGACGAAACACAAACAAGTTAAATGGAATTTACGATGCATTACTCTTAAGCAGTAATAATAAGCAGATCCAAAGTCACTTTGCTTTTTTTCTTGCGAAGCAGTTTGACCTGCATTCTTCCCATGAAGAGTCCACTATAAATCAAGTTTAATATATTACTAAAGCCTCTTAAGCAGTGCCTGAAGCACATTCTTCATGAATCAAATTTTAAAGCAGCATGTGAAGCAGATACCAGAGAAATTCATTAAGTTTATAAATCATTATGGAAAGTGTCAAGAGCACAGATTAACATTCAGATCTAATTTATATACAATTTTGTCATGAAGCCTTCCTTCGACACAACTCAGGTTTATAAACCTCCATACCGCAAAGACAGCATTAAACAGCTGTGCTGAAAAGCAGAACTACGTATTTCACTCTGAAAAGCAGAAGCGACATAATGTAGTGGCCTTCGTGTTGCTTCAATGTTGTATTTCATTCACTTCCTGCGATGAGCTACTATGTTTAGCTATTTACTTTAGCAAGTCCAACCAGTGATACTGATCACCGTTGTATTTTATGAAGTCGTGTTTCTAATTATGTCAGTATTTACCCTGATTTGCTGTCTTATGCACACATACACAGTACATATGAGGTAATGTGGTTGAAGAGAGGGTAAGGTACCTGTGTTGTTCCTAGGCTACTGTTCCCTTGAGGATAACCACGCTGGCGGTCTTTGTCATGTCCCGCTGAGACTCCAGGTTTGCTGCGCTGCTGCAGCTGTTGTTTTAGTTTAGCAATCTGCAATGAACAGAGGTTACTGTCAGTCAATCATCTTGCACAGGAACACAGCGGAAGAAGTCCTTTTTACTTTCATATGTCACACACTTCATAACGAAGGGCCTTCAGAAGTGTACAGTACGCAGACTGCAGATTCTTGCAATAATCTGTTTTTGTTAAAGTGGAGATAAACAGATTTGGTGAGGAGTGCAGATCTTGTAAAAACTGTCAAAAAGAGAAGCTTCTTTGGAGATGAGATCATTTGGTCTCCTGTTGCTCAATGCTGTTAAAATAATTGAGTCAGGCCTTTTTTGGAGACCAGTTAAGCAAACCTGATTGTCACAAACTCATATGTTGAGAAATAAAGGCTGAGATTCACCTCTCGGAGATGCTCAGCACTGCCCCATGATGCTGAACGTTTGTGGCTGCTGCTCCCTCTCCTGCTTTGGGTTTTGTCTGACCATGAGTCTGGAGTCTGGGGAGAAACAAAGACAGCACAGTATAGTGAGCAGCCAGAAGAACTAATCGTTAAATAAGAACACACACAACTACTAAATGAGCACCAAGCGGCAGGACTTGACAACTTTTACCAAAAGTCCCAGTTAACACACATAGGCTTGTCATGCTTAAAGGTTGATCACATCACACCATCCACACCCACAGACTCAAGAGTTCACACTTGAAGAGCGAAAGATCAGGAGAAACTGAAAAACAAAGAAAGGGGGGGGGAGGATGTGGGCAACCAGAGAGCAGTGGCGAGTGCCTGCACAGAGAGCAGAGAGGATGGGTGCAGCCAAAACGGCCTCGTCAGCTGACTTCAGAGACTGTTCTCATGGCTGTGGTTCTCACTCTGTAATAACTGTGCAACTCTCCCCCCCCCCCAAAAAAAAAAAAATGTACTCTGCAAAAACTGCAAACTAATCCTCTAAGATGAACTGACCCCGTCTACTGCTTCAAAAATCACCACAACACAGGCACATTATTCATCTGAAAATATAAAATTAGGTTTAATCTGCAATAGACGCAATACGTGAACATCTTCATTAGGAGCTGACCTGGGTGGATTTGTCCTTTCGAGACATGCTGCCCTGGCCCTCTGGTTCTTTCGGCCAATGTCCCTGCAGGTACGGCCCAATGATGGCATCAAGAGACATTGTCCGTCTCATGCCGGAGTTCTGCTGATGCGCTTTGGCCTTTGAAGCTGTCGATAGGAGACAACTTTTTATTTTACATGTAGTAGCAAATGACAATATATATAATACTTTCATATACACTTGTGTATTCTACTGCATCGTTTCATTATTGAATCCAGTCAATATTACTCAAATATAAACTCTTCTTTCCAATACAAAGTGCTGCAATTCACCCCTTTACCAGTGAAAGTTCATCGTTGATTAGTGATTGTTGAATGGAAACTCAATTTATAAGTGACGTTTTATAAGAAACAGGTGCCGCAGTGACTTTCTGGTTTATGTTTCATGACTCATGAGCCACTAGAGTTGTTAATCATGTAATTATTAAGTTTTAACAAGAATTAAAGAGTTACGAAGGCTGAATCAACATGGTAACATGTGTGATTTCCTTAAAAAAAAGATTAAATATGTGACCGGGAAGGTGACAAGTACTGCAGTAGTAGTTGTCAGTGGTGGATGGAACTAAGTACTTTTATTCAAGTACTGAAGTATAAATTTGAGGTACTTGTGGTTTGAGTATTTCCATCTCATGCAACTTTATCCTTCCACTCCACTACATCTCAAGAGTCAAATATCGTAGTTTTTTTTTTTTTTTTTTACTCCTCTACATTCGTCTGACAGCTTTGGTTACTTCTCACATTACAATTTTCACCCCCTTCCCGTCCCATTAAAAACCATGCATCTCCAAATGTGTTCATTTTGAATGTTGTTTGAATGTTTGCAAGTGTTCCTTTACGGATTGTGTTCAAACTTCTCCTTCTACATGAACCTCTTCAGAGCTGGAAAGTGCACGGTCTACGAGCTGAAGAGGAGTGTTTTTTTTCTGAGCTCATAGGGGGGAAAATGAGCTCAACATAAACATCTACAGCAGTCAAATGCAACACACACATCAAGGCAGCAGTAATATGAATGAAAAAAAAAAAAAAGAAGCACACATAACAGGAAAACACTGACAGGGACAATTTCACTGCTTGTAGATGTCATAGTTTAAGTACATTTTGTTGATAACACTCAGATCATTTTACTTAAGTAAGGTTTGAATGCAGATTGTGTTTTGTTTTGTTTTTTTTTACTGCGACTGACAGGTGTAAACATACCTGACTTCCCATCTCTTCGGCTTGGTCGTGGTTTATTGGCCAGCTGATAGGGAATAGTAGCCTTAAGGGGCTGTGGACCCAAAGCGGCTCCCCGGTTCTGTCCAACTCCACTTCGGCCGGACATCCTTCCAGTGACAAAACGTGTGGAAATGTGGCTCTTACTAAAGTGAACTTTTCAGTGGATGTCCTGCCGGATTGGAAACTGGGGGCGCTCTGTTGTGGTGGCTGGCTACGGTTTACCAGCTGCAAAGCCTTCCTTCGGCTGGTGATGGCTACTAGAAAAACCGCTACAAAATTCAGTCTCGAGTCACGTAGATATCATTTCCGAGTAAATACGACCACCGGCGACACTTAGCTCGACGAAGCAGACGTTAGTAACAGCTTCTGGCCAAAAACCTCGGCGTGGATCATACTTTCTTTTTTTTTTTTCTCGCTCCTGACCGAGTTAGCAGCCTTAGCAGGCAAAAGTTTCTTTGTGAGGATGTTGAGATATTTCACCCTGTTGTCGAACAAGGAAGCAGCTCCGGCTTCAAAAACCCACTAAAACGTGAACTCCCACGTCTTCCGAGCAACCGTGGATATGTATTTCATTATAATTTCTCGGACTGGACCGTGTTTTTTGGGGTTTTTTTTAAGGGCCAGAAAGTTGCGAGACGGTCACAGCCTTTCAGCCCTACGCGTTCTTATTTCAACTCCAAACACTTGCACCACCACGCTGGTGTGGATTTAATTATGTTGGGGACGAGCCAAGCTCTTCTTCTCACTTGTGATTGGCCAGTGGAATATCCTACTGCGAGCTTATTGGACAAACCACTATCAATCCGTCAAACTTGGACAATGACACGTGCTGTCACCGCCCCCAAATCATATCTCGTCTGTTAACTGAATTTTGTCATTAAATTCGTGAATAAACGCCACGTTTTTGGGGTATAAAGACTTAAATAGCGCCTGTCTGTTTAAGTCTTTATACCCCAACAATGTAACCTCCTCATTTAAAACTGGGAGTTCCACTTTTATTAGGTCTTAACTTCAACCTGAGATGGGAAGTAACAATACTTTCTGTATTTAAGTAGTTTTTTTTTCATGTACTTTTCCTGAATAGGCTTATTTGTTATTCTGACAACTTTTTTTACTTTTACTCCCTACACCGTAACACAAATATCTGTGCTTTCTACGCCTTACATTTTCAAAACAGGCTCCATTACTTTTAGTTTTAAGGAATTTGAGTGGAATTATTGATTATTATTATTTCCTACCATTGCACACCCTCCCAACATCAAGACTAAATGGATGGGACTGTAAAAGACGATCCATTGGTGTATTCCTCGGTGCATGACATGTGTGAACATGTCAAACGTGAGACGGGAACACACCTGTATTCCTTGATTTTGTGATTTGGCGCTTATTTTGCTTATTCATTTTATCTTATTTTGATTGAGCGTTTGCAGCACTGAAGAGATAAGATAGCAAGATAAACAAGACGAGTGCAATCCGAGCTTATTCCACAAGACGAAGACAACATGAAAGACGTGACAAGAGGAAAACAACTGAACGGTGCAAGAGGATGAAAATGATGAAGATGTAACAACGTAAAAGGTGGAAACGATGCGCAAGAGTAAAGAAGACAAAACCTGTGTAAACTACGTAACAAAAGGTAATAAGATGAAAATTACAAATAAGACGCAACAAGACGATACAGACAGTAAATGGAGACTGGACCGTGAATGTTTTGAGGCGTATCGCTGACACTGAAAATTGATTTCCACTTTGGAGTGAAGTTAATGTTCCCTATTTTAAGCGTATTGGTTTTTTAAATTTTATTTGAAATTAGAATGGTTTGATAGTGGCTTTGCACCGAAACAGACGGTGAGCACATTTCAGAGCCTGTGCTTTTTCACTTTTACTGCAGTAAAGAAGTCAAATCACAAAGCATCTGCACTTCTGCTGGAGTAAAGAATGCGTGTGCTTTTGCCACCTGACCATATTAAGTGGACTCAACTGTTCCATCATGACCTTCATTCATTCATTTTCAGGCTCATTTATTTAAACACATACCCTCGCTGTTCGTGCACCGTCTGGTTGAGGTGTGTCTCTATAGTCAGCTGATTTTGGGTGGTTTGTCTTTATGTTTAAGACAGTGTGCTTTGAGATAAATGCCCCGAGTGTGTGTCTAAGGGAGTGCCAATGCTTGGACCAGTGAAGTGGTGAGAGATAACGTGACATGTCCATCCTCACCCAAACCAAACCGGCGTTAACGCGCACGTGCCAACAAACCCCAGTCTATGCTCAGATAACGCGGCGATGGCACACAAAAATGGGAGTGAATGTGCTTTATCAACGAAGGGTGAACCTCTGAACCATGTGTATCTTTGTTGAACTGCTCCCAAGAACTGATGTCACCGGGAAAAAAACAAAGAAAAACCAAAAGAGAACTCAACCCATCCTTGCTCTCGGTAGCCATTCATTTACAGCCAGGTAGTAAATTGGACTGCGTGCTGATCTGGAATGCGTCTCCTACATAATGCATTTCCATCATTTACCATTGACTTCAGCTGCTGTTTGTTTAGCCCCGTGTATTTGTCTGTGTTAATTAACGAATGATCCTAACCTCTGACCTCACGCAGGCTGACGCTTTTTCAAACCCAGTTAAAGGCAGACAATTTCAAAGCTGAACTACAAAAGGTACACACACACAAACACACAGACAAAAAGTGACCTGGGCACAAAGGTGAAAGATCACGTATTCGTTTTCTGTGACCTACAGTAAGTGGATTCACTTTGATGTTCATTTGGGAAGCTTTCTAGACTTTTCTTCCCAATCAATAATGTCTTGTATCTCGTTCTTTTGTTAACCAGAACTAATGTGTTAGTTCCTTAAAAGGCAACTAGGTGCTAAGCAGATATTTTAAGCAGTTCCCAAGTGGCCGTACGGAAACAAATGTGGTCAATGAATGAAATTAGATGAGAACATTTTCATGAAAATACCTGTGTTAAAAATATAGAGACAAGTGACAAATTAAAGGGAAACATGAGGGGCATGAGGGGTCTTTGAATGCGTTGATTAGTATGATAACGCATCTGTTTATTTAATATAACTTGTATGGGACAATGTACAATATTAAGCATAAATGTTGCCATTTGATGCATTTGGTTAATTTTCATGTGGAAAAATGATGTGAAGAGATGCTATAGCCTACGCAGTGACCAGATCTCAACCCATTTGAACACCAATGGGAGATTTTGGTACAACGTTTATGAAATTCTCCTGGTTTTTCCTTTGATTTGTCAACCGTCTGTATACACAATACATAGCACAATTTAATGTTTCAAAAAAGGCAGTTTTATTGCAGTTTTAAATACCACAATGTCTCACAGCTCTCACCAACACTGCATGAGATTGCATTTAACTCGGTGGGAAACGATACAAGTAAGTAGGTAATGAAACAGATCTAATATAACAACAACCGATCACAGGAAAAAACAAAATTAAGACCAAAACTTGAATGAAACACATTGGGGCACATTCACTGTTTCCTGCTCGTACAATTCTATCAAGCCAGGTTTGTAGAAAAAGACAATGAAAACATTCATTCTGCATAGTAGCGATGCACTTTGCATTGGTATGCGATAGATATTAAGTTTGTGTTTTTTTTAATGTTCACATTGTAGTGGCTCTGCAAACCTTGGTAGCCTGACAGGTTTTTGTGTACCACCCTAAAACCTAAACCCTACGATTGAATAAGGCCTAAAATGTCTTGAATCCGTTTCTGTTAATTGTAAATAAATGTCATCATAAATCCCTCTGGCCACATTGCAAAACTCTCTTTATATCACTTTAATTATTTAACCACTCTCCTATAATCATGTATTATAATATGGTAAAACATTGTTTTTGCTCTCTTAAAGGTTATAACGGCTCTTCCATCCTGCGCTGACAGTGTTATGTAACAGGCTGAATAAGATACACTGACAGACTGATAAGACACAGACATATGGACAAGCACACACAGAACAACCCTACAGTGAGTTTTGATGAATGTGACCAGTGCACATACGTGACTGCAATTGCACAAAATCAAGCATCGTGATGTAAGAGAGGTCAAACTTGAACCAGCTGTTTGCATTCCAGGAGGTTTAATCATGTCGAGACAATGAAAGAGAGTGAAACTGAAGGAGGCCGTCAGGCAGTACAGCAGCTATTCCTGCATCTTTGTTGGACGGTCCCAAACGGCGAGGATAACATTTCACAAACAATGTGTTGTAGGTTGAGAGTTTGCCGAGCTCAGAGTAAAGGGACTCGTGTTAGGGCCACAAAAGAGAATATTTTTTCCGCCTTTCCAAAAGTAGTCTCTATTTTTGTCTTCGTGTTGAATTGTCTCAGAGTCTGTAAGTGGTTGGCAGTGTTTCTTTGCCGCCCCCTAGCTGGGAGAGAGGGCAGGACTGTTCTCTGTGCTGATGTTGACCAGGCACTCACTTGACTTGAGGCTAGCCAGAGACTTGCAGCTCGGAATGGAGGCCAAAGAGCCGCACAGGCCCATCATGGACGGGGTGTAGTCCTTATCTGGAGCGGGAAAGACAGGCATACAATGGAGGTTTCAATTCAAGTGCATGTGTTTGCTCAGTTATTGTCTTAAAAGAATACAGTGTGGTATTAAGTACGAATGAATATGCAACCTGTGCACCAGGCTCCTCCATTTTGTTTCCCCTCAATCCTCTGAGAGTCTGAGTCCAGGCTGACCTCCACTGACAGCAGCTCTGTGCTGGGGAAACTCCTCCTAAAGATCAAGGAAAGGACAACTGAGGTCAGCAACACAATAGACTGCTACCAGGGAGGCCAAAATTGTATGCTGCTATTGTTTTGCTTGTAATTCAAGAAACAAAAGTTGATGATAAATCAAAAGAATGCGGATATAAGTTTGTACACTTGTAATGAATCCTGGCTAAACCTTATACACTGGTAAATCATAATCAATTATAAATTCAATTCAATTATACTAATGTTCTGTGATCCAAAATGCTGTCTGCTTATTATATTCTATTTAACAGTTCATTTTTAATAGTGACAGTTTTAATTTCATGATTGTTTTAATATAAGACAACGTGTATCTTCATCGACGTGTATCAGTAGAGTTCCACCAACCATCAGGGCAGAACAAGTAGCTCTGATTGTCTAAAATCCTTTCAGTTATTCAGTGATTTTAACACAATACCATAGGCTCCATTACAGAGTTATTTTATGAATTACAAAACCATTGTTTATTAAAGATCCCCTATTGAGCAGAGCCTTTTTATTCTTGTACTAAATGAAACATTAACATTGTGGGAAAACAAAGCTGATTTTACCTTCAATCATATAGAATTTTAGTTTGTGTTGTATTACTCATTGTAGTTTTTATGTTTTTTTTAATGTTTTTTCACACCCAGTTTTACTTTTAGCCTCACTTTTCATTAACTATAATAACCCCACTCCATATCTTGAACACTGACTATGTGTTTGTGTTAGAATAAACAACTAAATACGACTAATACTAGTGCATATGTACATGTTTGTACAACATAACATACAGTTACAACAATAACCGAGAGAAGCTGAATAGCATTGGGTTGCAATCCAACACCTTGTTAACGTAAACACTTGACGTTTGATTGTTAAGCTACATGCTACATACATTTAGCTAATATGAAACTCTCTGTCAAACCTGCGAAACAGCTTGACGTCATCTTGGCTGTTGTATGGCTGCAGCGTCGGCCACTGGTTGACCAGGGGGATTGAAAGATCTTTAACCAGGTGGTTTGAGTCACACGGAATCAAGCTGGTCCTGTCGAAAACAAGGGTACAATATGAGACATGACATGCCTCACTAATGTCTCACTAAACCTCCAGAGAAAGATAGTTATGTCAAATTCCACATAAAAGGATGGACTTCTCGTTCAGGTCATGTTCTTTGCTTAATATTAATGTTAAGCGTAAGCAAAGAATAGAAACTTTGTGTTACATCACATTATATAGGTGTTAAACCGTGTGTCTGCTGTACTCACAGTTGCTCCTGAAGCTCCAGAACAATAGCCTCCAGTTCCTTCTTTTCCTGTTGGCTTTGGCTCTGTAGCTCCTCCAGTCGGGCTTTTAGCCTCTTGTTTTCCGTCTCTGTGTTTTTTAGCTGAGACTCACGCAGACGCACAAGCTCCTCCAGGTATCCCTGACAACACGGAGCCACACAGAGTTAACAGAAGGAAACATCCACCCTCCATTACTCATCCATCTGTGATTTTTAGTGATCTACACTATTTATTTTGGGATGTAGGGTGTGCCCACTTTTAACCTTGTGGAGTAAAGACACGAACACACGTGTGGTGTTTAATATCTTTGCTTTAACACCCAAGCCAATTTCTTTGAGCATGTTCAAACACAAAACGATAATTGCGCACCTTCTGGGCATTGACAATCTTGAACCTTTGCTCCATCTTACGACACTTCGTGCTCCAGCTCTCCTCATCGGTGACCAGAGGGATGTAGGGGTGTTCAGGTATGCTGTCATCACTTGTGCTGCTGTCAACACTGTGCCGATCATCGTCATCACTCAGGTAATCATAGCTACAAGAGAAGCAGTCATTTTGACAATTACAAGTGTGCAGCATACTGCATGCATTAATGCAATTCAGGTTGTTTTATTATATATTTAAAGATCACAGCAAAAAAACATCAGTGAAATACTGAAATGATACTGCCGTGCCCTTTGTGTCTAAGTTAGTTAGTATAAAGTTTTAAATAACCAAGGTACTATTAGATGATCATATTTACTGTGAGATGTGTTTTACGTGAGGGAAAACATACTGCGAGACAGACATTATAGCGGAATAAGCCCGACAGGGTGACGCACGTCCCTACATGCTTACTACAAGGCTATTTACAAAATAAATCAATTATTTGACGAAAAAATTATTTGAAAATGATTTTGTTGCTTCTTCTCCGTCAGAGTCTACGATTATAACTGTTTTCAGCAACGCACCAGTGTCTTATTCATAGCAGGCCGTTACTATGCTATACACAATGCAGTCACTGACCAATCAGAATCAAGAATTCAGCAAAGTATAATAAATACATATACTCTACCTTTGTGTGAATTTCAAGTATGGTGTATAGTCAATCACAGCAGAAGATTTTCCATCCAAGGCCTCCCCTTTCAGACAAAAACTGTGAAACACAAAACACAAGCTTACACCAAAAACTAAAGAGACTCATCTAAAAAGGTAATAATTAGTTTTAACGTGCAGAATTTTTCTTTGGCAAGTCTCACTTCTCACCTAAAATCTATGGCCCCGAGACCTATGAGCATCCCTGTTAGCACTGTGGCTTCTTCTCTCAACATGATGGCGCCTTCTCCATAAAACCTCCTTACGTGAAAACACAGGTACAGCCAGGTCAGAATGCGGTTCAACGACGCTGGGTATTAGCTCATACTGTTGTGCCACAAAGATGTGTGCTGGAGCTCCTCACCTTGTTGTTCTGCTGTCCCTCAGAGCAGTAGCGATGTATTCAGACAGCCTCTTCTCCATGAGTGCTACTCTCACCCAGGCTCGGCCCTGAGGAAGTCACCAAAGGTTGAGAAAAGGGCTTAAAAAATGACCTTGTAAAAATAAAAATAGTCATTCTGCTTCTTGCTGCCTGAGAACCCTGCAGAGTCTGCATTGCCGCTTCTTAAATTAGACACGGTCACCTATACTTGGTTTGATTATAGTGTTTTTAGGGCTTGCCTTGGCTCTCGAGGTGCTGATGTTTTCCATGCTCTCGATGCTGCTAATGCAGCTGTTTGGGACTTTAGCACAGGCCAGGCGGATGAAGTCCCAGTAACTCCGCTGGCCATCGAACCAGCTGCCAGAGCCTAGAAAAATAATAAAATAAAAGGATTCATGAGCAAAAGTCTGGGTTTAAGGCTTGTGGGTGAAGTATACAGGATGCGACACAGCACAAAAATGAAAGGAGCAGGTACTGGTGCAGACAATCTCCTTGTTACCTTTGAAACGGTGACTGAGGATGTGTTCAAGTATGGCTGCAAAATTGATGAACTCTTCCGATGAGTCATCGATGGGCTCGGCTGTGTATTTCTCTAACAGCGTCTTGACTGAAAATCTATGAGAGAAATGAAGGGAGAGAAAATTCAAACAGGGAGTTTGGTTGCCGGTAATAAAGCCGTCATGGGAAAAATGAATCCGGAAACAGACGAATGTATTACTGCTTCCTTTTGTTTTAGTTTACTGTAACATAATCGTCACAAATTCATCACAAACAAAATCATACTCAGACTTTTCTGGACCTCTACGTTATTGAAATAAATCATAGACATTAAGTATAAAATACAGTGCTGAGCAAACACAATGATCTCGCAACTGAACTTTCAAAACGCGTGGAAATGTTCGTCCTATGTGATAGTTTGATGATGTACATTTCCTCACACAGTCACATATTACTGCTCATTTGGTCGTCACTCTCATTTCCACACTTGAACCTGATGTCATCCATTTACTGCGAGGAAGACACTCACCGAGAGCTTTCAGGAAACTCCAACATCTTAATTCACTTTTTAGTGGACAGCATTGACTTTATGACTTCAGTCTGATGTAATACATTCATGGGAGAAAGGATGCTTCCCTGTTGCCTTTAACTACTTCCTCTGTTTAGCTTAAACAGTTTAAGGCATTGCTACAGACGAGAGAAAAATGTGTGTAATTTGAAACTATGATATTAAAAAAATGAAAAAGAAGAAATCTTATACATGATCTATATTCATCTGCTTATTCTTATTCCTGCAGCATGTAATGGGCTTCTATACCATGTAAAGGACATTTTACTCAAGTGTTGTTGGTGAAATTGTGGTGGAAGGTTAATGATTCATCTAATCATACTAATACATCACACTGTACAACGCTGGACTGCAATACAACACATTTTTATTAGTTTTCCAGTGACCTTGTGTTATGAACCTCATGTTTGGTAACGACACTGGTCAAGTTTTTCCTCTCTATTGCAGTCACTAAAGTTTGGGATTTAGCTTCTACTGGACATGTTATTACTGACTTATCTAGGTGCAACACACGCACTTGCACCAGACAGCATTGTGAGGACACTGTTTGTCTAACCCTAATCATAATCACACCTAATCATAATCACAAAACCAAGCATGAAAGGTCCACACGAAGGTGAGCGTGCTCACTCTGTGGTTCAGGTCCTCATATTAATGGTTAAAAACTAAAACTGGTTCTCACAAAGACTGTCAAACAAGAGCACACACACAGACCGACACACACACAGTCAGTTGACTTGGTGCATGCGCATCTATTAGACAATGCTTACCCTAAGACAGACCACTAAGACAAGTGATTTCACTCCCCATTGTTCCAAAGGCAACAATGTCTCATTCAGTCTCCGTGACTGTGGCCAGATACTGGACAATAATTGGCTGACTATCTTCCACATCAAAATGAGCACAGTCCCCTGCGCTTTCACTGTATCACAGTCGGCAGGGCTGTGGCACGGCCCAGATAAGCATGTCAGCGGCTCGGCAGAGTTACAGTCCATGTCCACCTGCCCAGCTCATGGATTGTCTGCGCAGTTGATACTCCAATTCGAATCTAAACATTGTATGACAAAGACGGACTCTATGACTTAACGTGTGACTGCAGTCCACGTGTCCAGTCTATACAGCACGGGCTTTAAAGTCAATTGTTGACAGAAAAGCAACTTGACTTCAATTTTAAAGGTTCAGTGTGTGATATTTAGTGACATCTAGTGGTGAAGTTACACGGCAACACTGCAGCTGACTGTCCCCCTCACCCTCACCTACAGTAGCCACAAAAAAACACAGAAGTCCCTCATTTTGTTTTGTCTGTATCAGTCTTTTTAGCTAAAGGGATATTAACTCTGGTCTACAGTCAAACATAGTAGGTGACAATAATGCACCTTACCACTGGATGCCACCCGCTATAAAACAGAAAAAAGCAGGAGCAGGAAGTCGCTCTGAGCTACTGTAGAAACATGGCAGCGCAACATGGACAGGACCTGCTCCCTCTGTAGATAAACAGCTCATTCTAAGGTAACACAAACACAGTGTGATTACACCCTAATGAAAACATAATAATGAATATTATATTCAATATCTGCAATTAGATCCTCCTAAATCCCCCTAAATCTTTCATGCTGGACCGTAAACACCAGTGAATTAAATTTGGTCACAAAAGCAGAATATACTTCAAAGTATTTTATATGCCTTCATATATTTGACTGCAATTACAGTATTTCTTTTCAGTGATAAAGAAGAAAATCTTAATTTTGCCATTTTTGTAGCGCAGCTTTTGTTTTGTCTTCTTGATTCAATAACCGTGGAAAGTAATAAACACAAACCGTGTAGATTCTCCATGTTTTAGGGCCATTTAAATTTGCTGCTGCTAAATATATCTTTGTAGGCGTGACTACTCAGCTACATTTGTGGAATTGTTGCCCTTGTCAACATCTCCTTTAAAAAGCAGATACCTGCTGATATAAGGCCTTGGCCAAGTTACACATTACAAGGCTTCAGTGTTTATTGTGCGGTTTAGAGCGGGAGCTGTCTATCTATAGGTCTGACAAGTGTGGCAAAGTGCAGAACTCCATCCAGCAAAACCACAAAGCCTAATCAGGCCTTGATGTACAGGTCTTTACAGCCTCCCTGCCCCGAGTCCCTGGGGTGCCAGCTAGTCCTTGCCCCAGGAAGGTTGTCGTCATAGCAACCACGCCATCAGCAGGGAAAAAAATAAATCGCACTGACAAAGATGACACTGCTAAACTCCCACAAAGAAGCCACCCTGTATATTGTTGTTATAATATATCGGCTATACCGCTGCTGGTGTAATGTGAGGTCGTCAGCGTAGCCTACACACGGGCTTCGTGTCCTTAAAGGCCCACTGTAAGTACATGAGTTCATAAAAAAAAAAGGGGGGGATTTATTATGAGGATGACGTATGCGTGGATGTCAAAATGTGCCACATACATTCATCTGCGTGGCCAAAATAAAAACACCGGAACTGCGACTGTGTTTGATGCAGATATAGCAAGCGACCAGGGGCTTGCATGGACACTTTGAATAGATAGCTGATTGATTAAAATCTCGACAAACAAACAAACACAGTCCCTCCTTAAAAAAAAAAAAAAAAAAAAAAAATGAAGGCTGACCTGCAAACGGTGATGAGGTTTTTGCGCTCCACCGCCACGTTCCGAGCGGACGCCTTCACCGAGACATCTGCCATGGCCATCGCTGCCTGCACACAGCCGGGCTCCATCCAGGAGCAGGCAGCCCTGAAATCAAAGGACCCCTCCCTGTCGGCCACCGGCCCTCCTCGCTCACTTCGGGATGCCGAGGAGGATGCTGTCCGCCTGCATCAGAGCGGCTGACAGCCAGCAGCGTCACTTTGTCCTTTAGCGGGAGACACAGCTTTGGGCCTTAATGAAGTGGACCAAAACGGGGACTCTGTTTTCGGTATTACTCATTAGTACAGAGGACTGAATTAGGCTCTTTCTCTCTGTCTCTCTCTCTGTCTCTCTCTCTCTCTCTCCGCCTCTTTTTTTTGACTTAATCACTACGTCACTGGATCAGCTGGAATCAGACTGAGGATGACGACAAACTCATCATTATAACACACACACACACACACACACACACACACTATACAAAAACACGCATTACATTTAGGAGTGCATCAAATTTATATTTAATTACAGTACAATATAATTACAGTAAATTGCACTAACAACGCAGTAAGTGTCACTGTCTTCATATTAAGAAATACGTACACATTAATCTCATGTATCTTAAAGGTTCGGTGTGTGATATTTAGTGACATCTAGTGGTGTCGTTGCAGATTGCAGCCAACTGAATGCTCCCACCCCTGACTTCAACTACGGATGGTGGCCACAAAAAAAAAAAAAAATCACACAAGTCCTTTGTTACAGCCAGTCTTTCTTTTGTCCATTCTGGGCTTTTTAGTTCAGGGGATGATAACTCTGGTCTGCAGTCAGACACAGCAGGAGACAGTAATGCAACGCCCACGCTGGACTGTGAAAGGTGACCCGATCCCTCTGTAGATACACATATACATATATATATATATATATATATATATATATATATGTACACATATATACACATATATACACAACGATTCAATTCTTCAAGTGACTATACTCGAATGAAAACATAATTATTGATATTTTATTCAATTTCTGCAATTATATCCCACTAAACCCCCTAAATCGTACACACTGGACCTTTAACTATTATTAAGAAGAAGGAGAAGAATTCTGTCATTTTAAGTTAATGTTGTACTTACATCCAATGCATTTTAATATGAATGTATAATTTTCTATACTTTGTTTAAAGTAGCTGCACACATGTAAACATGCTTTCTAGGTAGCCTTCTGATACTATCTTGGCTTACTGTAAGGGTGATATCAGCAGCATCAGCAGCAGCAGCAGCACAGTCATCATGTTGGCTCATTTCCTTCGTCTGTAACGTCCAGTTAACTTCCTCTTCCTCCCCCTCCCCCTCCTCCTGCCAGGAGATGCTCATATTTCTGGAGCCTCTGACCCAAACCAACTGTAAAGTGTCATCTTAAAGTTCGTGCAGACACCACCAGATCTCAAAGCTCCCCTCTCTAATGAGTGGACAGCTGGTTGCCACCATGCAGTGTTGGGTGGGGGTAGGGTTTGTGCTTTTTTTGTCCTGGTGGAGGAGCAACCACTCATGCATTACTGTGTCTGCTGCGCCATATGTTTAGATCCTTAATATTTCAACAAATTAGCTGAAAAATGTTCAGCTGCAGTCTCTAACCAACAATTAGAATCCAAACTGCAGACTCTCCTCATCTCTTCAGTATCATCAATATCATGCTACAAAATTATTACTAGTTTTTTGTCTTGTATGTGTTTTTTCAATGCGATCCATTTGCCTTATTTATCAATTAAATATGAATTGAAAAAATAATGGCGATAATATATATCACAATGTAAAAATAGTATCTTTATGTCTGTTTTGTTATTTAAAATTTTAAAACTTTATTTGAAGCGTCATGGCAACACATTTATTAAATTATCAGAATTATTTGTTGCTAGCACATTACATCGAGTACAAACATAGAACAATAATCAACGCCTGAAGTATTTACAGGAACAACTATGTCAGTTTTTCTAGTGAATATTGGTGGTTGCGCTGGAGCCAGGTTCGTCATTCTTGCTCAAGGCCTACAAACATCTTGAAGCCTGAGAGGATTGTGTGAAATTCTGGACAGTGTTGTTAGAGTGTTTAGGGCAGAGGTTACACGCAGAAAGGAGTTTGAGGTTTAGTCTGCCAGGGGCAAAAAGTTTGTCCTTCTTCCTTTAGGGTCCTGTCAGACTGATAAATAGTAAAGACAACACTGGACAGCAACAAGATGCAGAGAGAATTTAAACAGGTCCAGACATGCTGGCTAAACATGACTAATTGTTGAAAGTAACTAAATTAGGGACAGATGTGTTTGTCAGGAATGTAATGTTTCTCTGGCTGATACACAGAGGTCAAAATGTTTGATTTGAAGTGAACAAGAGACAGAAACAA
>JAPQRN010011196.1:0-13004 GCA_037367275.1 Coranthus polyacanthus | reverse complement strand
TAACACAGATCAGATGTTTTTTCATCACGGAATCAACATTTGTGTTACTGCTCCTATAAAAGCTTCTGTAAAGCCTTCAAATGAAATCTAAATGTACATAACTTAAAAAGAATAATGTAGAAGGCTGAAGGTTACAGCTGAAGGGCGTTTTGAGCCAATGTCATCACAGGTCATTACCGCCTCATATTACTGTAATGTCAACATTGCGGTCAATAAGATCCCACATTAGCAGTGTGCATGCAACATATTGAACGGATACTATACATTTAGACAGCCAGTTTCCCTTCTTTTGTTCACTTCAGTGGAATGTATGTGACAGCCTGAACTACATTTTAAACACACACTACCAAATTGAACGGCATACAACAGTGAAATGGTAATTTGACATTAATGGGGAAGTCCAGTGTAATGGCTCTGTGCCTATTTGCTCTGTTTATCAATGCCCGTCATCGATTTTCCCGTCAGTTCCTCTCAGCTATAGGATGTCATTGATTGGTTTCCTGTGTTGGTGAATGGTGCGCAGCAACATGTGAGCTCAAGGCCAGTCCTTTGCCCTGTGCCAGAGTGGAGAGTTCAACATTGACATCTGCATCCACGCACCGAAAACAAGAAGTACATTTGTTTTGCCTAAATATGAACCATGATTAAGGAAAGTTAACATTTTTAACACAACTGCTCAAAAAGTCTTTTGAAGGATGTATGTTTGAGTCATGGCCAAGAAGGACCTGTCATTCTGATCTCAAATCAGGTATGTATGCACATTCAATTCCTATAGTTTGGTGCAAAGAGCTGAACTAGTGAGAGCAGAGACATTTCTACTGTGGAACTGCTGCTTTCAGTATGTGATAACTCTGTGAGTCAAGTATTGAGACTATCCAGCATTTGAGGGCAGAGTATTTTGGGAGGGGCACAGATAGATGGGCATCCTGGGAAATCAGAGCAGAGAGGAATTTGTTAAGGGGGAGCAGAGTGTTTAATCACACTAGTTACTTTGAGCACTGATATTGATATTGTACATCAAAACAAATCAGTTTGCTTTAATATTTACAGCTGTGTCCAATGAACCAATATAATGAATTATTATAAGAAAACACACAGATGTAGCAACAGTGTTACTGATTGTACTAGTAGAAGTGCTCTCCACAGGACTTAAGAAAAAGTAAGAAACAAATTCTGAAAAACCCTTTGGCTTACGTGTAAATGAAATTACATTTTACAGTCGCCCTTAGTCCAGCAGAGCTCCATGTCTGACGCAGACCTTATAAAGACTGGGGGACAAGCCAGCAGGGGCCCCGAATGCAGATCGCCTCCAACTCCTAGGATGGAGCTGCTCAGCCCCTCCAAGGTGAAGGACCGCTCTCAGAACGTCACAGAGAAGGTCACGCAGGTACGGGGGCTGAGAACCTCTGAGCTCAGTCTCTGGCTGTGTGCGTCGGTTTATACACTCGAGGCATGCAGCTGGACTGACTGACAGCCAGGAAGGGTTTGGTTACTGATTGAATGAGTTTGGTTTCATTCACCAAATTTGTGAACATGTGTGAATGTCAAGCCCCATGATGCATACACTGTTAATCGGTTTCGGTCCATTGTTAGGTTTCTCACAGCAGGCAGGTTTGGGGTTTTTTTTTCCAAGAAATAAGGTTGCCATGATGGAAGACAGACGCTAATTAACCCCCTAGTGGAAAAATCAGTAGGCAGCTTGGTGGCTGGATGTTTTTTCCTTCTGGGTGTGAAAAGCAAAGTTACATTGAGCCACAGTTCAATTCAGTCCTACTGTTGTTAGTGCAGGAGCCCTGGGGCTTGGCATTCTGCATCACTGCCTCTGTGATGGTGTGCTTCGGATATGAAACAAATGCAAGGGAAGTGTTTGCAGAAGCCGGTGATCTTGCTGCATTAGATCTTAATTCCTGTGTGTTTCTGTTCCGGTAGACGGGTCTATGTACGGGTATAATCTGCAAGGTCGGTGAGGACGGTCGGGTCAGAAAATATTATTTTTAAACTGGGCTAAATGGTTACTGCCAGGGCATGAACTCAGTTGTGTGGCAGCCGACTACTCTACAGCCAACAAGCCCACCAGCATCCTGCACTTATTCAGCATTTTTTGGCTATCTGGAAATACTTCCTCTACCTGGATGTAATCTTTATCTAAGTTGTGTCTCTAATGAGAGCCACTGAGGACAGGATGGTTAAGGATTTACTCGATATCCAAGGTTGCAAAACCAGAACATGCAGCCTCCACCAAGAGCTCGGTCAGAACAGTACATCTTCTAGAAAGGTCTGTTTGTCAGTATCAGATTAAATAAATATCTAAAAATGTGTCAAAGAACTAACTCTTTGCTCTGGGAGATCTGTGAGTAAGAATGTTGAATTGTACAGTGATATGCTTATGGTGTTTTGATCACTTAATACAAGAGCCTAAATTTGTTTTTTGGGAGAAGAATTTTTTGGCTAAAAACAAATGACCCCAAACGGTGCACATTAAAAATTCATGTTTCCCTCTAAGATACACAAGTGAAGTACAAATAATAAGTGAGAATCGCTGCATACTGATGAATTCTTTATGTATAGGTACTTTCTTTGGAGTCTGATGTACTGCCTGAATACAAACTCCAGGTGCCAGAGACAACATGGTGGATCTTGCTTCACTACAGCCCCTTCAAGGCATTTTGGGACTGGATTATTCTCCTCCTGGTCCTCTACACAGCCGTTTTCACTCCTTACTCTGCTGCCTTCCTCTTAGATGAACACGGGGATATACGTCAACGGAGTTGTGGCTACACGTGTAACCCTCTGAATGTGGCAGACCTTATGGTGGACGTGTTGTTTATTGTGGATATAGTTATAAACCTCCGCACCACATATGTGGATCAGAATGATGAGGTGGTTACACAGCCAAGCCGGATAGCCAAGCACTATGTCAAAGGCTGGTTCCCCATTGATCTGTTTGCAGCAATCCCTTTTGACCTTCTCATTTTCAGATCTGGCTCTGATGAGGTAAGAACTCAGCAAATAGACCACATCTTGTACAGTTTGCTTGACAAAATGAAGAAATGAATAAGCTTCATGACATATATATTTATCTTAATGACCCAAGTTCACATTGCTTGCATTCTTTCTAAAATAAATTTTGGTGGAAATGCTGTTATTGTGATATTTTGAAGTCTCTAAAGTTCTCTTATTGTACTGTACAGTCATTTTCCATCCTAATATCCTCTCCTGTTTTGTTTATGAACACTAAAGATGGCAACCTTAACCAGCCTCCTGAAAACAGCTCGGCTGCTGCGATTGGTCCGCGTGGCAAGAAAGCTGGACCGGTATTCTGAATACGGGGCTGCTGTCCTCTTCTTGCTAATGTGCACCTTTGTGCTCATTGCCCATTGGCTAGCCTGCATTTGGTACGCTATTGGCTTTGTGGAGAGGCCCTACACAGAGACTGGGTGGCTTGATAACCTGGCTGAACAACTGGGCAAGTCCTACAATGACAGTGATTCCACCTCTGGTCCATCAGTCAAAGACAAGTACGTCACCGCTCTGTACTTCACCTTGAGCAGTTTGACAAGCGTGGGCTTCGGTAATGTGTCTCCAAACACCAACTCTGAGAAGATCTTCTCCATCTGTGTTATGGTCATTGGCTGTGAGTTGAGTAACACTTCTCTTTTTAGTTGAAATGACATGACCACCAGGGATCTCACTGATATTTTTCTGTCCTCTTTTACTTCTCTCTCAGCTCTCATGTATGCTAGCATATTTGGGAATGTGTCAGCCATCATCCAGCGGCTGTACTCTGGTACAACCCGCTATCACACCCAGATGCTGCGAGTCAAAGAGTTCATCCGTTTCCACCAAATCCCAGGCGGCCTGCGCCAAAGACTAGAAGAGTACTTCCAACATGCTTGGTCCTACACAAATGGGATTGACATGAATGCTGTAAGTGAAACATGACAGGACTGGGGATTATCATATTAGATGAAAGTCCTACTTGAACTTTTAAATACTGCCACTGTTAATTAGTATCCCTATTCTGATACTAATATGTCAGTGGTCTTGCTTTCCTCTTCAGGTGCTGAAGGGATTTCCAGAGTCTTTGCAGGCAGACATCTGTTTGCACTTGAACCGGTCTCTGCTACAGAACTGCAAGGCTTTCCGCGGAGGCAGTCAAGCCTGTCTGCGTGCTTTGGCTATGAGGTTCAAGACAGTTCATGCTCCACCAGGAGATACCCTGATCCATTACGGAGACATTTTGGACTCTCTGTTCTTCATCACTCGTGGTTCCATCCAAGTCATCAGGGATGATGTGGTTGTTGCCATATTAGGTAAAGCATCTCATCATAAACAATCTGGATGTTGTCTTTCCATTCAGTCCAGAAAAATTATTTAAAAAATCATGAACATTAAAAAATATTCATGCTTCTGCAGAAAAGAATGACATTTTTGGCGAGCCTGTCCACCTGTATGATGAGCCAGGGAAGTCCAATTCAGATGTACACACCATCACCTACTGTGACCTGCACCGCATCCCGAGGGAAGACCTGCTGGAGGTCTTAGATATCTACCCCGGTTTCGCAGATAATTTCTGGAGGAACCTGGAGATAACTTTTGACCTGAGAGATGTACGTTGACTGGTGGTCACAGCCGACTTTTTGAATTTCAAACAGGGGAGAGAGGGCTTCTAGGTTGATCAGAAAACAATGCTTTACTTGACATCAGAATGAGGTTAATCAAGTTTTGGTCTGTTAATCATGTTTTGTCTGTTTTTTAGACTGATCAGGTGCCACCAATAACAACAACTGATGAGTCTGGTGATGATTGTGGTTGTCGTCACAAGTCAAGACACAAAATACACTCCTTGGATTGTCGAATCAGGCCAGGTGAGATTATTTGTGTTTGTACTTTTTATGTTTAGTGTTTATTTGGATTATTCTTCCTCAGATGAAACAAGATTGTATGCCTTTAAAAAAAAGCTGCATGTCAGACAAAATACGCTTCTAATGTGATTAAGAAGCATGATTCAGTTACTGTCCTGTGAACAGATGGAATAGATCATGAGGACTCGTACCCCCTTCAGTCCCTCCGCCATCGTCACTCGCCTCCCCAGACCCACTGGGATGACCGCTGCAGCTGTGGATCCCCATGTTCCCAGTCAAGTGAAGACCTGGCTAAACCTCTTGCTCATGGTGCCAAAGTAGAGCTTTACCCAATGGGGAGAGAAGCCGTGCTGGACAGGGGCCACCAAGGTAGATGGACATGAGTCTTCCTTGAAATCTGTCTCTCGTGTTTGACTTGAGCTATTGATGTTGCATTGTGGATTAAAACTTGAATACTTAAGGTAAATTCTATAGTTTTCATTATAAGAAACCTGACTTTCATTGCAGTCAAAAAATGCTTTGTGTGTACACGACAATGCCTCACCAACAAGCTGAATGGATTCTAAACCTTATAAAACATCTGCATAGCTTTTTATCATATTTGGAAACCCAAATTGGTTTGCAGAAGTATGTACCAAGCCAGATGTGTGCCGGTGGATCAGGGAATGCATGAATATAGAGAGCAGCAGGAATGACTTATTTTTGTTGGATAACCTGGAAGTTAGCATCACCCTGGTTCCCTCGACCAAAAGCCAATGTGATTTTACTTTTGGCTTTTGGATTATTGCAGAAAATAAGCTCTGTAGCAAACAAAAGTTTATGAAACCTAGACGTTTTATTCCGCAAGATAGTCTACAGTTACAGTGCTCTACAGTGCCCCAAGTGGTCAAAACTCCACAATGAGCCTTTAAAATATAATATTTCTCCATGTTTGAGTGTTTTGAACAGTTAGTTTGACCACATAACATTTCTAACATTTATCATCTCAGCTTCATCTCTCAATGTGCCAGGAATGTATCAATACTGGCCAGAGCGTCAGTCTCAACAGTTTTCCAGTCGTGCCTGGAGATCATCTTCCGTCCGCAACTCGTACCACCCACCTCCTTTCACAGAAGACAGGCCCAGTGAACTTGAGTCTCGACTTGAGGTTTTACATTCACAGCTCAACAGGTGCATTTACTGGACCACCTATCCTTGCATACTGATTATCACTGCACTGAACAGCCATTTAAAATTCTTGTTTTTCTGGTTGTGTCTTAATTTACAGATTGGAGACTCGCATGACAGCTGACATCAATGTTATTCTCCAGCTTCTCCAGCGGCAGATGGCTCCTGTACCTCCAGCTTACAGCACTGTATCATCTAGTACCCTCCCTTCAGACTCACCTGGACTGTATGGGACTGGTACAGCAGTGTTACACACCATGTACCCCATTTCCCCCATACAGATGGGCAGCAGGGCACCCACAGAGGTATGGAAAAATACCAATTAGCACTGATATTAATGTTTCTTCTGTTTCTTCTGGTCAAATATCTAGGAAACAAAGAAGGAGTTATTTGTAGTTTTGAGATTCCAAAATGTACTCCATGTATTAACAGCAGGGGGCAGTAGTGTACCAGAAAGTACCCGCCACTACTACAGTGCGCTCAGTATTAACACTAGACCTATCACTCACTGAAAAAAAATGTGTCACAGTAAAACCATAAATCACCTACATTTGGGATGTTTTTCCATACAGTTGTGTTGTCAATAGCTGTGCTAAAGGTCAGTTTTGAATCAATAAGTTTATACCTTAGTAAGCTATCGATACATCACCAACTTACCAGTAGCTGCTTACTATTAGTCGCTTTATGAAAAGCCTCAACCATCATCGTGTTTACTGTTGCATTTATGGTTTACTACTGTCCTTGACAAGTCAATGGCTTTGGTGTTACTTCTGCATTATGTGGCTCATTGCACAAGCAGATTAAGATCGCTGTGCACATCCACTAGTGTTTCACCCACTGCCCCCGCTCACGCCTTCCTGCACGGACCAATGGCACTCAAACTGTGGTGACATCACAGATTTCATCTGTTTTGATTCTTATGTTTTTTGAGTCATTTCTGACATCTTTTGCATTTGTAGGCGAGCCATTTTACATCTCTTTTGTCAATGAGGTCTTTGAGGAAAATGCTTTTTGGGCGCAAGATTTTTTCAGTGCAATACAGCGACTGGCCACTGGGGGAATTGGCGACTAGTACCCAGTTCTCATTATGCATCCATGGTACAGCTCGGCTACTTCCTATTTCCTGTGTGTTGGACTGAGCAGAGTGAGGCTCTGGGGGCTGATTCAAGGCTACAGTGGCTCACTATTCACTCTAGTGGTACAAAGTGGTATTACACGACAGCTGTCCCAGGCCTGCCTGATAGATCAGTGCGTATCTCGACAATACAATACATTGACATCTTTGGCATAACTTCAAAACTGCTCTTTCTTTAATAATATCTTTAGTAATTTCTGAATATTTTAGAGTAGAAATACTACAATTAGCTCCTTTAACACAGTAACTGCTAATATATATATATTTTTTTTAGAGCTCTACGCAGACTAACCTTAAATTCACCAAGAAGTCCAAGGAGTCATTGTCCAGTGGTATCCATGGGACTGTGGCATCAGACGACACCACGTTCACGATGGTCACCCCCGAAACGGAGACCCATGCAGGGTTGACTCCGCAGCCACCCCAGGCATCAGTCAGATCCTCCCTTATGGACAACCCGAGGCTCTGTGGCAGCCTCCGCTACCCCTCACTGCCAGGAAACCTGGACATCACATCAGGACTGGATGACATCCAGAAACACCTCTCAGATCCAGTGCTGCCTGTCACCTGACAGCCATCGCGAAGGACTTACTTGTGCCAACCACAACCACTGTGAAAGAAGAAATTCACTGCTACTTACAGACCTCTGGATGACGCTAAGGGATTAGTGCAGCTCCTTGTCTGAGATGGTTCAGCTGTCACTTCAGACAGATAGATTTGAAACGCAAGTAGCGCTTTAAAGGCAGAAACTGGTGAATAACTTTAAGACTTATTTTTCTTCCAGCAATGAAAATTACAGTCTGTGGTAACTGCTTTTTGGGACAATCATCTAAAGAGTTTTCTTCCAAAATAACTGAACGTACTTACAGAGCTTTCAGTGAATAATGACCCAGACTGTTGCTAAATACGGATGGATAAAACACAAGCCAAATTGACTTTCCACTTTTTAGTCCTTTTTTTCTCCCTGGTTTGTCCCAGTTCACTACATTGTGAGTGCCTGTCCTCTCTAACCTGTCACTTTTAAATCCTGAATAGTTCCCTTCTTGACGAGTACAGAGCTTCTACACACGGATTCAGAGATCTCGAAACATACATTGGCTCATATTTTTAAGAAAACTTTTAAAATGTTAATAACAGAATGTGACCAGGAAGCAGCTGACTGGACACGGACATATCTTGGGCATTCCCCTACAAGTTGTTCATTATGTGCTGATCACCTGACCCTTGCCTGTGCTGATCCAGCTCAAAATTAAAAAAAATTAGATCTATACACAAATTATTTCATAATTTTATGCTCAGCAAAAAGGAACACCACGACTTTACTGAAACAGCTGCAGCAGGTACAACCTCTACTCAGTCTTATGGCTTGTAGTTCCCACTCCCAATCAGAATTTGCTGCGTTCTTGATCCCAAGGACAGGTCCTAGACTCTGACGAAAGCCATTTTACCAACTTCATTCTCTATATAACATTATAGAGATAATGGATGATGACTTTTTACAGTATACTACAGTCACTGGAAGAATACCGTTTTTCAGCCTATCATTTCTGTATTATAGATTATCATCAATACTGTGAAATAAGTTATATTTTATCTAAATATGAAATTTCTGTCTAATGGTTTCAAATGTGATGGACTGTTTATTTCTGTATAAAATAAAATGATGTAGCAAAAAATACAATTTTTGGTGCAGATATTAGAAAACAAAAAAAACTGCATTATTACAGGTACAGTAAAGTGTTGCACACACTAACACCACTGAGTTGTTCAAACAAATATATTATTTATACAATAAAAAATGACTGAATCCACATAAAACACATTCAATCCATTTTGAATTTTGGCTAAAAACCGCTGAATGAAAAAAAGGAAGAGTTGAGGATGACAGTGCGTTCAGCGACAACAAAACGCATGATGTAGTTTTCTGATGCAGGACGTCTTGTATTATCAACAAGACTCAAATATGAGCATGAACTCCATATTTCTTACAGACATGTCAGTTTGTAAATCCAGCTGAGAAAGTTTTAGAGTCGTGTTATGCCTTGTTTGTCCTGGGAGGATCGTAGGCTCACACTTGTAGGATTTCTAGGCAGTTGTTGTAGCAGATAGCAATCCAGTCTGGCTGGGTGGAGGCCCACTGGACATTATTGATCTCCCCCTCTGCTGTGTAGGCCAGTATAGGATCCTCAATAGCCCGCGGCATCTGCTGGATGTCCCAGATTAGAGCCTGATGGTCGTCCCCTAGACGAAAGGAGGTTTGATTTTGATCAATGTTTTTTAATAAACAGTGCATGTAAGTGACCTAAGCCATATATTTCATAATAGTGTAATTATTTATTTTCCTGTAAACAGGCAGAGTCAAAAAAAAAAGTATATTAACTACAAACTAAAAGTATTTACAAGTCTGATATGTGTAGGATTTAAACATTTCTGACTTATACTACTCAGCTGTAACATTAAGAGACGCTGCAGCAGATACCAATGTATGCTACTTCCTCCCAGTGCCCCTAGATAGATTTCTCTGTCTTTTTAAATGTTTAAAGTGTATTCACGGGCATGTTCTTGTGATGGCTCACATGTTTGGTACAAGAAGGGCTCCCTCTTGTGCTCCTCATCAGTGACTGCAGTAACGTTTAAGCTTGTGTTGACGTGGTTGGACTTCGTATTATACTCTATTCTCATTCTACAACAATTGGATTCTGTCACAATATTGTCACACAAATGATTGCACTTCATGATTTTCTGTTAATTGCATATGTGTAATTAAACTTGTCTAGTCTAGTTTAATTACACATGCAATACTAATGACGAAGAAAAGCCACTTATTGGTGTCAAACACTGGAACACATACATGAAAATTGCATTTCTGTTTGCTTTTTAGGCTTTGTAAAAAAACCTGACATAAATAGCTTCAATATACAAAGAAATTACTGATAATGACAGGTACTAATAGAAGTGAAGCATTAACACAGCTGTTTTTATACAGGTGAATGGAGGCAATTATGACAATGATGTAAAATAATTGTAGTTAGATCAAATAATTATGATATGGCAATTATGTAATAACTGTGACAGGGAGTGACGGAGTACAAGGCACACACACATCTAAGATCACCACCTAAGGATACAGGCAATAACAAGTTCAGTACAAAGCAAAGAGTGGCTCAATCAGGCTTTTCACCTTGTAAAAAAACAGTCATTACAGTTAGAATAAGGGCTGGGCAATAAAATGTATATCATTTCCCTCAATATCAATATAAAAAAAGCTGGAGCCAGAGCAGCAGGTGGTGTTGGGGGTCTTCATAGATGATAGTGCTCTGCTCTAAGTGATGGAGATCAAACATACGAACCGAGCCATCACCTCCCACAGAAGCAAACACATCTCTCCCACCACCTGCTCGGCTGAACGAGATGTCGTAGACCTGCAAATCAAACAGATGGTGAGCGCTGGTCAGTCCTTATTCGACAAAGACACGTTTAACGTTTGATCCTTTGTGTTGCAAGATTTACCTCTTTGTCATGAGCGATGAGACCTGGTCAGACCCGACAGCAGGTTGACCCTGCCTAGAACCCGTCCAGTTTCCAGACTCCAGATGGTACAGGTGGTGTCAATACTGGAGGGTAGACGAAGAGACACAAACACAACTCTGTACAACAATTATACTTCAGTCACTCAATGCTGGCTCTGTCTATGTCAAACATGAGTGTTGAGTTGTCACATAACAAGTCTGGGTCCACCTCGTTCCAGTCGAAGGATGTGAGTGGCGCACAGAAGTCAGAGTTATTGTTGTTGTTGTTGTTTACCAGTTAACCAGTAAAATGAATGAATATCATACTTGACCCTCATATGAGTCATTGTAAGAAATGAACCTACAGAAAACCATTATTACCTATAGGCCGACTGTATAGGTAAAAAAAAAGAACATAAGGATTGTACCAGCATGTTATATGTCATTTACAGTAGTAGGATTAACTGAAGTAGTTTTCCCAAAGAAGCATTTACATTTCTTCACATATCTTACACATCGCACCTTTAAAGGTTCAGTGTGTGAGATTTAGTGACATCTAGTGGTGAAGACGTTGACTGCAGACAACTCCTCTACGGTAGCCATACGAAATGGTTTGTTTTGTCTGTTCTGGGCTTTTTATTTTAGAGGATGTTAACTCTGGTCCACATTAAAAAAATGAAAAGAAGAAGAAGTCAGTCGTGAGCTACTGTAGAAACGTGGCGGATTCTGCCCTTGGTTCAATTTTTTTGTTTAGTTAAAAATGGAACCACGTATTCTTTATTTTAAATACACATCTAGGATTTACATCAAACAAAATCCCTTGAAAATCAGTTGAATATTCGTCGGTGTTCAGAAACACCTGTAAAAGACAACACAACACCTTCCAGGCCACAGCTTGTGACTGTGGTTGGTCCGATAACCCATTCAACAACAAAATCAACCTCAGTGTGTGAAGGCTTATTCATCAACAGTGACGTAACATTCGTGCCCACCAGAACTTGAGCCTTAACACTTCATTTGAATGAATCTTTTGTACCTGTCAGCAGCTAAAAAAAACATTATCTAATTTCACTATGTTCCATGTTCCATCGTCTCCTCTTTCCATACATTTTTTACATGATTTGCAAAAGTGCCACTTGCAGCAGGGCGTTCATTTGACTGACGGAAACACAGGCAGGTGCAGCAGCATTTGTCGAGGAACACCTCAGTTCAAACATCCCTCCAGCACATCTTTAAAAGGTACGCAACATGTCTATTTATTTATTATGGACTGGTGACTACTGCGCTGTTTTTCTGTCTACGCTGCTGTTTTGTATGTGTTGTGTGTGAGTTTATTTCCTCTTCCGCTTCAGTCATGTTTCCCGAGGTACATCTTCGCTACGAGCATCTGTCCAACGGCTCCTCCTCGTCTGGAATTTACCTGGGCCCTTTTACTACGTGTGAAGAAAAACAGGTGTGGTGTTTCTTCACAACGTTGTCTTCTGTTATTGGCATCCCTGCGTATATTGTCATGCTCTGTGAGTTGAGTAAGATACACAGAAACGGGCCTCCCATCACACCAAATGTCTTCTTCATGCTGAACCTCTCTGTCATGGACACAGTCTTCTTGGTCTTCATCCCACCTGGTATGTTAAATCATTACGTCTTGCAGTCTAGGGTGTTTGAAGGACTGTGGAACTGTATTTATGCCTTAAGTGTATGTGGAAGACCCCTGCTGATGGCTTGCATTTGTCTGGACTGTTACCTGGCTGTCGTTCACCCACTCATCTACCGCAAGTGGAAGAGTCTGACCCCCAGGATCGTCATGGCAGCGGTTGTGTGGGCTTTGACCCTCGCATCTGGGATTTTGTACTTCCTTTCTATCTTCTTATTCTTAACCATTTTTTCCATCGTGCCTTACATAATAAGTATTGTAACAATCGTGATCTGCGATTCTTTCATTCTCCACACACTGATGAGGTCTGGTCCCGGTGGGAAAAGCATCCACCCACAGAAGCAAAGAGCCATACAGACGCTCATTAACAGCCTGGTGATAGCGTCCGTTTCCTACCTTCCTCCAGTTCTTCTATTTGTATTTGGCAATTTGTTGATCACTGATGAAAATATCTTCTTCTGTTCTATTGCTATTCAAATGACCATCACTTCTACTATGGGATCTGCAGTCATGCCTTTCCTCTACCTCAATGATCTTGGGAAATTCAACAGTTTCAGACTTATGTGCTGCAGGAAGCCATAGTTTATTCTTTTAAGATGCATAAAACACAAACAGCAAAGTGAAAGAGAGAGCATCAAAGTGTCCATTGGAAATCGAGATTATTTGACCAAATA
>JAPQRN010011089.1:7749-38511 GCA_037367275.1 Coranthus polyacanthus | reverse complement strand
AGGCATGATCTGTGACATAATTAGTTGAATACATTCGGCTCAAAATCTAAAATCAGTACATACCATGAGAAATAATAGTAAAAAAGAAAATAGAATAAAAAATTCAAATATGAAGACTGCTTCTTTGAGGCTCTCCAGGTGTGATGAGCTGTCTTGTAGTAAATGGTACACCTTTTAACCAGAAGTCCTGACAACTCTCAGTCTCAGTTGAAGAGTTATATGTTATGTTTGCTTGTACACACTTCAAAAGTCATGCATAGATTCTCTTGCAAACTGATTTCCATGTTCTTTTTGAAGGAACCATGTCTGTGGTGAAGTTAGAGGAATGTCGAGAGCGGATTCGCACAGAACTGGACAGAACAGTGGACTTCTGGCTGAAATACTCTCACGACACTGTGCACGGGTACTGTGGTTACTTGCATTCAATTTGACGTTGAATTCATGATGTTTAGTTGAGTTTATTACAACACCCATTAGCTATGCTGTAGCTAATAATAATATAATATATAATAATAATTTAGTGGCTATTCTGCATGCAGTATTACAAAAACGTACATTACTTACATTACTTACATTGTGACAATGAACTGAGCACCAACCTCTGGGGCTGAAAGATGAAGCCAACGTGGAAGTACCAAAAACTGCAGTTCCTCAAATGTCCACTGACACCAAAAGGGAGTCAATCCCCATAGATCCCCATGTTAAAATATCCAATTTTAGAACAGAAATAAACATGTTTACAGGTTGGTACAAAAAAAGGTTGTGGTCTTTATAGCTACTTTCCTCGTTCATGACAACTATGGAGGTGAATTAATATATAAATTGCCTATTTAAATTATATTAAGGATTAAAATTATGCACAATTAAGAACATGGCTGCTGCGATTGACAGGTGCCATCTGTCTGTGTCTGCTGTGTGGGCTTTGATTGACATTGATTGTCGGTTGGTTGGTTGGTTGGTCCCATTACATTTAAAATGAGATATCTCAGGAATGGCTTGACACAATGACAAATTTGGCACAAACATTCACTTGGACCAAAGACGGTTAAGAAGAAAACAGTTCACTGGAGAGTGATTTCCTGTTTCAGAGTCACATGGTTTCTCCACTGTCCAATCCCTTTAGGAGACTAGAGGCAGATCCTGTCCCTTTCATTCCAATAGGAGAAGTGAACTTGATTCACAGATTATGACCCATTCTTTCGTCCCAAAGTCACTCATGTAAATATTGGACCCATTTTCCACAAGTCACATATCTTCTGATAATTCTGACATTAAACTTGAGGCGTGTCACGCTTTTATCAACAAACTGTCACAAGATCAGGCAACACAAGTTTGGTGGTCAAAGTTCAAGGTCACTGTTACCTCACAATATATAATAGGATAATATGATGATGTGGCAACATTTTATATCCAAATGGTCAACTTGGCCATGTCTCAGAAACTCCAGAAACTGTTTTTTTTTTTTGTCAAATTTGTCAGGAATTGGCCAGATTTTGCCAAGGATTTCCACTTCTTACATGTGTTGTTTTTAAAAGCCCTCTGCAGAGTCATGTTATGTGACCTCATAATACAATTTTTTATATAATTCTGAAGCAGCTGCTGCAATAATCTTGTAATGTATATAATGATTTTGAAAACACAAATGACAATCTGTTTTTAATATCAACTGATATGAACATTTTTATCATTAAAACATTTTAGGCCCTAACACCCAGCCCTATGCTGACATATATACTGTTGAATTATCCACATGTTTTGGCCTATGTGTGTTTGACGCATATTGTTTTCCTTGTGATAAACTTGAACCTTTCCTTTCCTGTTTTTTAGTGGCTTTTTCACTTGTATTGGGAGAGATGGGAAGGTGTATGATGAGCTGAAGTATGTCTGGTTGCAGGGCAGGCAGGTAAGTATGTAGAGTGTGATGCATTCGTGTCTGCAGAACAAATAATCCACTTGTCATCGGATGTTATTTGACTATACTGGGTTGTCTCTTCCACAGGTATGGATGTATTGTCGTCTTTACAGAACCATGGATCGCTTCCGCAAGCCGGAAATTCTTGAAGCTGCAAAAGCTGGTGCGCGAAAATAGAAACACTTCTAAAGCCTAAATCAGGAACTGTTGTTTTTTTCATTAAAGCTAGAACAGGATAGTGTTTTAGTCATAGACTGTATATAATTAGTGGCGGAGGAACTGACGTCATCCATTGGTTTTTGAACTTGTTTTAAAGGCCATAGTTTGTATTTTGGCCCTCACTATGTTGGCTTTTTGGAGCCAGAAGTGACCACATTTACACTAGAGGCGGAGCTGCAGGAGCGTGCAGGGTCAAAGCATTTGCAAGGGGTTATGGGTGAGCTAATGCTAAATGCTAGCTTACTAACTAAAATGGTAAATTTCATCAAGCATTTATGTAACAATGTCATTTGATGGTCTTGTTAGCATAACTTATTAACCACAACTACAGAGGAGCTGTCTGTCAGTCTGTTTCATTTAATAAACAGAAGCTCTGAAAGTCTGACTCCACAGGCGAGCGAGCTGTCAGCTGTCACAGCTGTCAATCAAAGGCCGACATGGCAGACATCGAAGCTTCTATTCGACTTGAGATCTTAGTAAGAGAAGAATAATTTAAAGATGGAACAGATCACTTATTAGACATATTGACTCCTGGAAATAATTATTGACTATTTGTAGACATGTAAGTCTGTGAGAGCCAGAGCTTTTTGGAGCAGCGTCTAGTGGCCATCAGTGGTATTACACTTAAACAAACTACAGCATTGGCTTCACGTTGGGGCTGAAGTCCTTGCCCCATGGGTTTAGGTCTGGCCGATACGGCCAAAATCCTAATAGGCTGATTTTTGGTTCCGAGATAAAGCCAGATGATAAATTGTACCTTACCTTCATCAGCTTAGATTTGCTAAATTGGAGTACAACAGGCTTTTTCATAAAATGCAATAGATAAATGATACTGTACCAAAGAATTTAGATTACCAAGAACTGAAACTCAATAAATACAACAGAGCTATTTCATTATGGACTGAAAGCTGTTCTCAATAAGCACCACAGTTTCATCTTTACTGTCAAATAATTTATATTGATAAAAAGTGAATCTTATTTTTTTTTGTGGGTGAGAAGTTACACTAACGACGCAGTCAAATGATTTTATTTACGCAAATGTTTCATGAAGTTGACCTTTTTACTGTGTCAGTGGTGTTTAGCATAATAGTGTTGAAACTGATTAGATCTGATTAGTATTTCCTGCCAATCAGGAGTGTATTCTCCAAATACATCACACCTCAGAGTAGGACTGGGCAATGAAACGACAATTATTGGTGTCATGATATATATTTTATATCAGGATAATTATATTTATTGCAATATACATTTTTCTTTTGTCTTGGGTTTATTTTGTTCACATTCTGAGCTAAAACACTTCCAAATGTTTCAGTGTTTTGTTGTTTTGCCTAATTTTACTCATGTTGATATTGAACAAACATTATATCATTATAATAGTTTTCAGTGTTCTATCTATACATTTCTACAAGTGTTTGTCATTGCACGACCATAAAGTAGAGCTTTCGTCTTGTTGTGTCTTTTACTTCGATGTTGTCCTGTTTGGGTGGGATTAGTAAATTAACTAATCAAAAAAATAGTCATTACATTAATCAATTTAGGAAAAAAATTTAACTGCAGCCCTACCTACTGTGCATACAGAATATCATATATTTTCAACCTCTAACATTTCATGTAGTGATGTTGTTGAGGTGGAGCTGAACATTCGTCTTGATTCGTCTGAAGTTTCCGCTCTTTAAGCTAATCTGTGCAGCAGATGGTGTTAGAGTTTGGTGATTAATGTTGACTCATGGTGGTGTTTGCACTCTGCCATTCTGTAATCATGTGTCGTCACAGTAGACGCCTTAGGGCTTTTAAGAGTTTTCCAGTGTGTGGTTAAAGATGGGGATCAGCTCATTGAGAAGGCTAATGCTAGCATTCATTTGGTTCTGCAGCTGTCAGCTAGTCTGCTAATTAGGACAGCATATCATTAATTAGTGTGTTTATCCATTATGCCAAGTTGACATTACTGTTATCAAACACAACTGTACATGTTAATGTCTGTCAAGTAGCAGAAATTACTTGCTACCCCTGCTGCACCCTCATGTCAAAGTATGGGCACTTCTGCTCAGGAAAAAACAATATGACAACAGCTGAATGCCAGGCTTCATCCACTTTTTGTAGTGAGTGAAGTTACATTTTGTTATGTGACAAAGCCAAATTGTTACATAACAACTGTAGGTTTTCTTTAATTCTTCTTCTTTTATCATTGTTCATGAAGTACATTTTTTAAAATACATGTTGAGGGCAAATTTGGACAACAGAAAAACACTGACTAAGCCTCTAAACAGCTTATGTTTTCACCTTGATGTGTTTGTACTTCTTCACACACGCTATTGTGAATATGTGCCAAAGATCTATTATCCTCTTTGTATTTTAGGAGGGGCATTCCTGAGAAAGTTTGCGCGGGTTTTGGGCAGCAGTGGCCAGTGGAAGTGCGCCTTCTGTTTAACTAGGGATGGGAAAGCAGTCAAAATTCAGAGGACCATATTCAGTGAGTGTTTCTACATCATGGCTATGGACGAACTGAGCAGGGCCACCAGTGACAAGGACATACAGGTACACACTCTATTTACACGATTAGACATGTTTTTACCTTTTAACACCGTGTGTGACATTTGTGTGTTTTTACTAAGGGGCAAGGACTTCGATTCCAAAATGAAGCCAATGTCAAAGTATCTTAAAGTTGTAATACCCCTGGCGGCCACTAGATGCTACCCCAAAAAGTCCTGGCTCCCATAGACTTGCATTGAGCTCCTCTTTAAATATACTGAGTAAATCATTTTTTTCCAGCATTCACTTGGGTCTCATTCGTTTTATTTGGACCCTCTAATATGTGTTCTGGTCCATCTTTAAATTTTTCCTCTGTCAATAAGATCTCAGGACCTGTTGAGTCAGACTTCTGGAGTTTCTGTTTATTTAATAACACACATTTTTTTCTGACAGAGCTCAACTGCTGTTGTGGTTAATAAGTTACACTAACAAGATGTAAAACAACTTTGTTGCACAATGTTTGATGAAGTTTACCACTTCAGTAAGCTATCGTTTAGCATTAGATCACCCATGATGGCTCTGACCCCTTGCACTCCTGCAGCTCCACCTCTTTTGTCCAAATATGGTGTCACTTCTGGCTCCAAAAAGCCAACATGGTGATGGTCTAAATGCAAACTACTGGCTTCAAAACGGCAGTTCAGAAACTAATGGGTGACGTCACAGTTCCTCCATCCACTAATTATATACGGTCTATGGGTTTTACTTTTAATACTGGGTTTGATGTAAGAGAGCTGACTGTAGTGAACGTTGTCATTTCCATTCAGTTTAATCTTAGTCTTAATGGGTTAAACAATATTTTATAAGCTCCTCATACATTTTATATGTGATAATCTTAATTTGAAAACTACAGTGTTTCCTCTGGCAAGAGACAGAATAATTCAAATCTATACTCTTCATGCCCAAACATGCTCATCCATTTCACACATGAGCTCCTGTTCTCACATTATTACAGCTTCACTCTGACAGCTTTGTCTCTGCTCTGCTATGATCTGTTGTTAGGCGGAGGCTGAGCAAATGATGGAGCAGCTCATCTACTGGGTTCAGGTGGACTCCTCAGGCCTGGGCCGGCCCCATCTTCCTGGAGACGTCCCCACCAATAGCATGGCTGTTCCCATGATGTTGCTGTGTCTCGTGGAACAGCTAACTGAGGGAAGGGGTCAGGAGGTGGCTGAGAAGTACAGGGAGCTGGGAGGCTGGTGTGTACAGCAGATTCTCCAACATGTCCAGGTATGGATGTCCTGAAAGTCTGCAAATATCATTACTATGTAAACAGTACAATTGAGACTCACGCTACATCTGTAGAGTAGATTTTAACAATACTTGCAAGTACAGGAGAGGCAGCTTCCCCGAGCAGAGTCTCTACTAGGAGTTAAGTTACAAGCAGATATTTCTACACATGAATGATGTGATATTTCTACACACATTCCTATCCAACATCAGTATGTCAAGCTGTACACCTGCTTATCCTTCAGAACATTTACAATATGCTCTTCATTCTCAAAGATAGTAGGGTTGGCTCGAATGCCTTTTTTGGGGGTCCAGAGATTCACCACTAATCAACAGCAAATATTGAATACTTAGTACTATCGATAAAACTCAGACACTTTGTCTTGTGGGCTTGCATTCAGCCCAGCGCCACAGTGCATTCACCCATGGTCTCACAGCTTTGATGATCCACCATACATCTAAATAAAACTTAACATGATAAACTGAACAGTAAAGATGATAAAGCAGAACAAAGAACACAGAGAGAGAATGAGTGACAGTTTTACTGATGTCCAAAACTTGAAAAATAAGCTGGGACATCTCCGACACATCCACCCGGGATCCAGACTCACCGCACAGTCAGATGGTTCATCTGCAGCTGAACGTGATCCAAACTTGTTTTTAAGTCGGATATCATAATTTTATAGTGGTAGCAAAACAATGTTCTGCAGGTTAAAGTGAACAAACTCAACACTTACAATGCTGAATCACTATAAACAGACTGAAATAAAATTGCTAGCCTAGCCACAGTAATGCTAATGACCCATGATGCAACATTCTCTGTACAATGTCATTGCATTTTCCACCATGAGTGAAATTAGTTGCTGGGTTAAAGATGACCCTCCCACCTTAGCAAAGGCAGATTGTGACAGACAGGATGCACCACTTCTTGTTTAAATTACAATCTAGTTTGAGAAAGACTAATTGGCGACAACTTCTCTGTCATTAATTAATTGCTTGCCACTGCATAATTAAAAATGCAAATAATTGAATATCAGAATTTAAAATCAGATGTCTACCCGCCAATGAATATCCAAATCCAGCTTGTTATATCATTTAATCAGCTCAGTTTTTTAATGCTGTGTTTCAAAAACGTAGGGTCGGGACCCAAAATGGGTCACGGAGCTGTTTTAATTGGATCGCCAATGGCAGGAGAAAATATTCTTCTGTTTTCCCATTTAAAACAGAAGAAGAGTGTTCTCTGGAAGAATTTCTAAATGTTGACAAAGCCAACAAATGAGGACAAATGTTGAACAAAGCCATGAAATGAGAGAAGATGCATCAGTTGTAAAAGATGTAACAAGATGAAAATGAAGAAACAAGATAGACAAGATGTTAAAGACAAAAACTACATAAAAGATGCAAACAAGATGAAAGTGATATAGATATATGACAATTCATGATGTATTTTTGTAAGTCTGGGTCCTACGGAGGCATCAAATTTCTCTTTTGGGTCTCAAGCTAAAACAACAAAAAAAAATGTCTGATCAAGTGATCACTTGATCAGACATTTTTTTTGTTAAACACAGGCCTATTCAGTACAATAATTAGTAATAGAGGAATCTAGCATTTACAACCATACATACATTGCTCTTTGATTTAACATCCCTGTTTGTGTACTGTGATTTGGTGAACAGGTGTATAGTTAGAACTGAATTCTTCTTTTTGTTTTTACTTTGTATAGAGAGACGGCACAGCGATTTTAGAGAATGTGTCATTGGATGGAGCCGAGCTGCCGGGTTGCCAGGGCCGACTTCAGAACCCAGGTAAATACTGCAAAACTACGGTAAACACTGCACAACACAGGGAACACTGCAAGTTAAGCATTTCAGAACCCAAGTAAATACTGCAGAACCTGGGTAAAACTGCAGAAACAAGGGAAACACTGCAAAGAAAACACGGCAGAACCCAGATAAGCATTGCTGAATTGCAGCGCCTCATCACCACTAAGCCACAAGACGTTCAGCCCTGTGATTGCATGTGGAAGCTTGGCTGAAATTATTTCCTGTTTCTAGTTGCTTACCTCAACAGTTTCCATTCCTGTGTTGTCCTCACAGGCCATGCTCTGGAAGCAGGCTGGTTCCTGCTCCAGTACAGTGCACAATGGGGGGACGAGGAGCTCCAGAAGACGGCCATAAACAAGTTTGTGGAGCTCCCTTATCAGTCCGGCTGGGATAAGGAGCACGGCGGCCTGTTTTACTTCCTGGATGTGGACGGTCACTGTCCCACACAGGTGAAGATGGTTCAAACTGTAACAATGTAGTTTCCATTTGGTTTATCTTTTGCACCATGTATGTGTGTGTGTGTTTGAGTAGTTGGAGTGGAGTATGAAGCTGTGGTGGCCTCACTGTGAGGCGCTGGTCGCCTGTCTGATGGCCTACAGCCAGACCAAGAAACCAGAGCTGCTGGAGACGTTCTCACAAGTATATAAATACACACTAAGACATGTGAGTTTACACAGAAGAGCACTTTTTAGCACTTATTATAGTGTAACTTAACACTATAATAAGTGTTAAGTTAAAACTTGTCTTTTCTCTTTGTCTTTTTCTTCTTACATTTATTTGTAAATTAACTGGTGCAGTTTGTGTTGTATGTAAATGACCACTCATATATTGTTTCTCATTAACTTTTAATGAATATGCTAAGTTAATCAGTGACAAAACAATGACCAAAAAATGCCAAGAAACCAAAGCGCCATACATTGTTGATTTGACATACAGTAACAAAAACACTGTAAGACACCATCAGTAATTAGTGTGTGTCCCGTCTGCATTGATTAAGGCAATAATACCCGTCCTCATGGACCAGCACAATCTCCAGATCTCATCCTGTGGGGTAGCAGCACACTCTTCAGTCAGTGCTGCCGAGAGTTGCTGCTGAGTCTGCAGAAGAGGCGTTCTTACAGATGTAATTTTCTCCAAACCTGTGCTGCATTTTTCTAGGGTTTGGTGTGTTTGACAGATGAGTAGTCATTTGGGATTAGTCGGATAATGGCATTGTGACTTCTTCCCAAAATGTGTGTTTTGAGACACAGGACTCCTCACGATATTCAGGCGTGACCAAATATCACCTGTTGAGATTTATGATCAAGGCTACCCAACATGCCTTTGTACAACTAGATTTCTTAATAGAGAAAAGCTATTCCTAAATTTGGCCATAAATATAGTGGTGCGTTATTAAATCCCTTGAGTGTATAAAAGTCATTACTTGGTCTTTGAAGGACATTTCTAGAGGCTGTTTGTGTATAAAGTGAACTGAACCTCACATCATATTAATATAATATGAAGACTATTAAACCATTCTAACTTGGAATTTTTTTTTTACTTTTTATGTCTTTTATGTTGTTTATATCTTGGTACGTCTTACGTTGTTCTTATCTTTTACATCTTTTACGTTCTTGTATTAAGTCTTTCACATAGTTTTTGTCTTTTTTACATCCTTTATGTTGTTTTCTTATTAAGTCTTTTACATGGTTTTGTCTTTTTACGCTTTTTTACATTATTTTCGTATTCTTGACCTTTGTCATTTTTGCGTCTTTTACATAGCTTTCATCTTCTGTCATTTTCATGTTTTGCGTCCTTTACGTTGTTTGTCTTTTAATGTTATTTTTGTCTTATGTCTTTTTACGATGTTTTCGTCTTGTTACGTCTTGTATGTCGTTTTTGTCTTTTGACATCTTGTACGTTGTCGTATTAAGTCTTTCACATCGTTTTTATCTTTTGACATCTTTTATGTTATTTTCATATTGTAAATCTTTTACATTGTTTTGTGTTAAAACAGGGAGGTAAAGAAAATTTGTCAGAAAAATCAAGTAAAGTACAAAGTACCTTAAAACTCTGCTTATGTACAGCAGTGAAGTATTTGTCCTTCGTTACTTTCTACATCTGCCCATCAGTCAATAAAGCACAACACATAGAGCCACAGTCGCCACTGGTTTGGGAAATACAGCAAGATCTAAAAAGTATTATTTCATTTGCTGTGTTAATCAGTATAGCTGAGAATAATGTATGTGCCATGACTCAGCATGGTGCCTATGAAGTTTATTTAGATTTTCTTGCTTTCTTGAATTCTACTAAATGAATGAATGATAGATCATAGATACCCTAATATACTGCATGTGTTCCCAACTGTGTGCAGTTCCCTGATGCTGAGAATGGCGAGTGGTTTGGATATTTGACACAAGAAGGGAAAGTAGCTCTGGATTTTAAAGGAGGGCCATTCAAAGGTAAGATCATGTGTAGGTGACTACAACGTTTGGACCTCATGGTACCTTGAAGCTAACTTTGAATAACTCCACACATTTTGGTGAAATTAGCAGTTTTGAAATCAAAATACCTATGAGAAAGTGAAATGTCAACACTATAGTCACATAAGATGAACTAGAAATAATTTACATTTTACATCTTTAAAACTGTTCTTCATGGGGGAGCATGACCCCGGACCCCTCTAGTCTAGAGGGTTCACGTCTTTGTCACCCTTTCCACCCCTGATGAATTTTGTAATGACATTCAAGAAAATGTAGACACTCTAGAAAATTTTAAAAAACAGAGTTGACCTGAGGGTTTTCCCTCAGTTTGTGGAGGCTCAGGTGCTGTGATGGAAAAAAATAGAATTAGAATATACATGTGTATGTATATATATATATATATATATATATAAATAAATAAATGCAATGTGTATTATAAATGATACATATGAACACATGGTGTCAGTAATTGTGTTGTTCTTCTGTTCTCTAGGGTTTTTCCATGTCCCTCGGTGCCTGTACATGTGTGAGCGCCTTCTAGATGATCTGCTGGCAAACAAGGACTAAACTGGACTGGTTGTTGTTGTTCTTTATGGGATTTCTGGCTTAAGAGTCTGTTTGCCAAATCAAAACACAAAGGTCAGGGTAAAAAGCGAAATTGCACTCCTTTAAATGCACATTTCTGGAAAGCTGCCAGGTATATCTAGTTTTCATTGTTTTCATGTTACATCTTTCATGTGATTTTTGTCTTGTTAGATCTTGTGATATTCACCAGGGGATATGTTGTTGTTGTATGTGTTATTGTTTCATCCATTAGGTTGGAATCAGTCAATGATGCAAAAAAAAAAAACAATAATCCCCCTCAAATGCATTCAAACTAAAGTAATGAATCTGTTTGATGAAAATGTAAGGAGTAGAAAGTCCAGATATTTGTGTTTAAATGTAAGGAGTAAAAGACCACTTTATGAAGGTTTTTCACTCAGTCTTGTTGGTCTCGTACAAAGAGGATTTCATTTCAACACCAGTCAAGACCACAACTGTGAGGATCTCACTAAACTGCCTGTGCATTGTCTGATTTATCTGTTAAGTAATGATCTTAACAGATAAATCATAAATCTGTGATTTGATGTAATGTGATGTGCTTCAAATACAACCAATAACTTAACTCATTTCTAATTTGAAGTTTTTAGACAAATTGTGTCTGTCCGGAGGAGGAGAATCTTTGTCAACCTAAACCACAAACAGGTCATCTCTAACGGAGTCAAAAAAGGATAACACAGCAGTGTGTCAGTTCTGCAATGAAACACTTAGTGAGATGACTTGGGGTCATGTCAAACCTTTATCTGCACTTTGGAATCATAAAGAAAGGTAGTGTAAGTGATTCTAGCAAAGCTAAGTTAGTAATCTGCTTCTGTACCAAATCTTTTCAGAAATCTCTTCACCCCTCACCCAGAGATTTAGTGAATATTAACTACACATATTAGCCATCTATGTATATACTGTATGTTTCGGGGCTCTAGTTTCAGTTCAGCTGTCACCCTGCTAGGTGAACAACCTAATTGGGCTAGCATATATTGAGGGATGTAGTAAATGCAGTATTAGCTTAGTGAGAGATTGAGGAGACAGGACATGTGGTGACTAATTCCATTAGTTCCATTTTAAACAGTAGCTGTGTTTCCATAAAATGTCAAACGAATTTGAAGCACACGTTTGAACAGTCAGAAAATAGAAAATGCAAATTACATGTGTTTATATAAACTGATCTGGAGTGAATAAACTTGTCTGCATCATATGGTCAGAAGGTGGTGCTGTAGGCTACGTTACACATGGCTCTAATAAACAGAGTAGAAGAAGTAGAGCACTCTGGGGCTGTTTTCCATCCAAAATGTCACAGATCTAAAAATTTCACAGATGAGTCAGAGGAATAATTCAGTCTCCTCATCAGTCCACACTGCCTGTTGTACCAGACATGTTTTAGTGCTTCAGAATATATGAAGGCGCTGCAGGTTCGCTACATCAGAATTTGTTCACAAGAAGTGTTTCTATTCCCCATCAAAAATGTCGATGGAAATGCACCTACTGACTGACAGGCAGGACATAATAACCTGGTCTGTTCTCGGTCATGACTTCATCTCTCTTTGGTTTGTGTTGACCAACACTACCAGGTACTATCCACAACTTTTGCCAGATTGAAAACCAGAAAGGCAAGTCAAGTCTAGTCAAGGATGTCTAGGGTCCCTGGACATGTTGGACCAGCAGTGGTAATCCAGGACAATCGAACTAGAAATAACTGGATTGATTGATTGTGTGTAGTTTGGACATTAGAGTCACTGAGCAGTTTGAAGTTTTACTACAGCAATACCCCTGTATCAAATGGTAGTCTTTGTCCACGGGGGAGCATACTGCTACTGCACTGCTGACTACCAAAGACTTATTTTACAGCCCTAGATGAACTTGAGACTGGGCTGAATGCTTGCAACGTCAGTTGTTGTTAAACATACAGTTGAGGTGGTTTCACAGAGCCTCATTACCGTTTGCCTACTGGACCATTGGCTGAATATGTGGCAGCACTAACAGTGTGATTTCCCTCAAATTAAATGAAAGCTACCATGAGGCCTGGGACACACTGCTCATCTCTCATGTGCTTGATGGTGGCAGAACATCTTGATTTGTATTTTGGCGCCCATGTTACTAGGTTAGAGCAGTCACACAATGTGCCTTTTGTCTGTACACTGAACACTGAACTGACTGAATTCCTGAGCCTCTTCTAGACAAACCTGAGCAGCATGTACCTTTACATCTTTTTCATTCCACTTCATACAGCTAATGTGACAACCAGGTTTATTATACATTTTTAATCATTTTTTGTATGTCAATTAAATCATTTTTAAATCAATACTTTTTGTCACGTTATTAACTCCTCTAGTAATAGCCATCGATTCAAGACCCCTCTGCCTTGTGGAAAAAATACATTTTGTCATATGATTCATATGAACTTGTCTTTGAAAGGGTGAAGTATTGGACTCTGAGAAGTTACATTAATGTGATTTGTTGAAAAGATGATAAAATATTTTTAAAAATGCAATTCAAGCATTCTGTAAATACACTTGAAAAGGAAATAAATGTGAATAGGTTTAGAGTTATTTCAAAGAAATCTTCAAAAATCAGTCATGGCCACATGGTTTGACAATGTAAATAACAGAAACATGACAACTAATACTACAATTTAAACAGAACCTAGTATATGGCAATATATATGCATATATATTTTGTGCATTTAAACATTTCTTTTAACTGAAAAAATGCAGTCAGAAAATTTAGGCATCCTGTCATTTGACCCAGTGATGAAGTAATTCAAATATTTACATTACTCATTACATATTTAACAGGGTAATGTCTAATCTATAACCAGATCTAAACGTGTACCTTGGGCAAGGTTATTGACAGGAGAATTAACCCAGCATACATGTTATCTTCTAAAGCCCAGTACAAACCAAAAATTCACAACAAAACGAGTTGTTAACTTGCAACTACTTGCAAACCCGTCGTTCTGAAAACTTGCCAGTTTCAAGCTGATTGGCTGAGATCTGACAAGTCACTTCACACCACTGCAACTTATGCCCGCAGTGCCCTAAAATGTTTTTGTCTCATTGCTAATCTTTGGTCTAAAATGGACTGAAAAGTAATACAGGATGTCACTCACTAGGTTCTGCTGTCAGCATCATCAGTCAGGTGGGACGTGGTGATAAACGGGTGATGCAGAGCTTGTCGAGGAGACATTCTCTGTTTCCCGTCGAGATGCAGCAAGCCTTTCATGAGGTCCACAGAAGCCCACCCATCCTCAAATTCATCTCCTTCTGGATACATCTGGATATGTACAACAACAGTCAAGATAAACAAAGAACTGGTTCTGATTCCATTGTTACTGCTACAACAGCAGAGACCGCCTACGTTAACCAGGTCATCCAGAGAGCTGGGTAGGTCAAAGTAGCTGTTCCGCTCCAGTGGCTCCATGTTGTTGGCAGCAGTGTATTCTTCAGGTGTCTGAAGGAAAAGTGTACATTAAAACCAAATTCAAGTGTTCAAATGAAATGATTTCAGCAGATGGGACAAAGAGGACCATGTTGACACTGCCACTAGCCTCCATGTTGGACCGTCACCAGCCTGGATCTGTTCAAAGCACGTGGTCCTCTGGTTGACCCAGAACTTCCACCATACAATTAATCTGCAGAGAAAATACAGAGCCACATCAGCTGATATTCTGCAGCAAATTTCCATGCACATGTCTGAATGATGTGACTTACCATCCGATCAACTGGAAAGAGGTTGTCAGTGAGGTAGAGGAAGGCCAGGAAACAACCCAACCCCGAGATATTGATGGCCTCACTGAAGGGGAGACCAAGGGCAACTTCAGCAGCCCTGAGGGGGGAACACAAGAGCCAAAGATGAGAACTGTTGAGAAGATAAACAGAAACAGACGATGAGTCATACAAGTTGAACCCAACTGGACCCAGCAGGCTGCATCTCCATTCCAGGCTGGACTTCAGAGGCTGGAATGGCTTCACTAAAGTCTGGTTGGTCCTGCATGTTGGCTAACATGATGTTATCGGGTTTGATGTTGGTATGCAGGACACCGAGGCACTGAGGGCATCTAAGACCACCAACAGCTGCACGGACAGAACACCTTTTTTAATAATAAAAAGTATATAGTTTTTGATCAAATATTTTTGCATATTATCCAGCACTCCACCCAGGGTCTCCAAGAAGGCTGGGCAGTGCCAACCTTGGGCTCTTCCCAATTCTTAGCTTGTAGCCCCTCGGATCCTCATATCCTCTGTCCTCGACTCCTCGCCCCTCCCACCAGAGACGTGAGCCGAGGAGTTGAGGCGAGGACCCAAGGACTGAGGAGCTGAGTCAATAGGCATTTAAATAAAATGACACATCCTTTCCTCTGAGCCATCATTTTAAATAGACGTTGGTTATACATGATGTGTGTGACAGCTGTCATACTTTTTTATTTAACACACAAAAGGTTGATCATGCATTGGATCATTTTAAATAATTAATACAACTTTGAGGAAAAAACTTTTATTTTTAAAGTCCTGCTCCTGCCATGGTTCATATAATCCAAATGTGTGTCATGCCTCCTTTTACATGTCAGGGTCCGATCACTGAAGAGGCTTTCACAAAGCTTTGACAAAACTCCTCGGTCCTCAATGTGCATTTTAGAGAATTGAGACATCCTTCGAGATGGCGCCGAGATCTATTTCCAGGTCACATCGAGGAGTCAAGGACATGAGGAGGTGAAAAATGAGGCATTGGGAAGAGCCCCTTCTTCCAACCCAAAGGTGAAAGGAAGCAACCCTCTCGTTCAACTTACATATAACTCATCTGTTTAAACTATTTTAATGCTTAAAATTATCCATAATTAAAGTGCAAAATGCAGGTTATATAAATAATTAGGCTGTGATTTGTCATAACTGTATATTTTCAACCTTACTATTGTTAAAATTAGCCCTGCTATCCATATGTTTGTTATTGTTCGACATTAACTAGCTTGACTGACTCCCTTTTCTTACAACACACAACTTTCTACGTTTTTGAAGCTTAAACTGAAAAGTTTGACAGAAATGCCTCCAATCATCAAGTGTTTACAGACATACATTTATGTTTTAAAATCCAGTTAATAGATCATTTTCCTGCACATTAATGATCTGTATTTGTTAAAATGGAAGTTGCACTTGAAGGGTGAGTGGGTGTTGTCCCTGTTTACTGTGCTGAGTGGGCTTTTATTGGCAGCTTGAAACCTTTATTTATACTCGAGAAATCATTGAGGGTTAACCCTCATTAGCAATGATATCGAGTCAATATAACACTTTTGCTTTGTTTTTGCTCCGATTTTTGATGGATTGAAATCAAAGATGTGAAACCTTTTCTATAGAAACAATAGACCTATTCCTTGCAAATTTCATTCACAAATTTCGTTTCAGATCTGTTAACGAACACTTCTTCTCTGCTGATATTCCTCCTCACAGGTGTATCAGGACACTGATTAGACTTAGGTTGGTGACAACAGCAGTTTTATCACACAGCACAATGCCACAGTTTAAGTAGTCTTTTTATTCTGTGTCTTTGTTTGTTTGTTTTACACGTGAACTGCTAAATTCAGGATGCATTTTTGGAGGATTGTTCAAATTGTATTGTGTCCAACTATACAGTGTATGGCAAAAACATGTTTTTCTTTGCTATTGCTATTGCAAAGAAAATTGCTAGAGATTGCTATTGCTAGAGAAGTAGAAAATGTAGAAAATGAAAATCAAGAAAAAATCACTCATCCCTTTTCATATCAAAGAAAAAATCTTTGTATTTAAATGTGGGTACTCTTATTTTTAAACCAATGTTAATTTTAAAAAGTCATAGATTTTTCTTTTTTTTTAATGTCAGATTCTGAAAAGAAAATCCAATGACTTGCATGAATATACACGGACCACAGACCATATACCAACCTACCAAACTCATCGGTTTTCTAACCCTAAAGACTTGAGATCAAAGGGTCTGAGTCTCTTCTTCTACACATTTTATTTCTGCTGCTGCAGCGGCAGAGGGACTTCCTTAAGTTTTTACATCCATATAAATCATACATTTAAAAACTAATACATACAAACTAATTTGTTTGCGTTCTCTGAGACGAGTTCAACAAACAAAACATAGCGGAAACGGAGCGTGTAATGTTCAACCGGATGTTGACGAGCAGGAGCGTTCAAGAGCAAACGGTGTTTGTAACACTGTGGTGCAAATTTCATATGGTAACATTAATTGGACTCGGTCATTTTCAGGAACACACCAGACAACTTATCTATCCAAACAAAGAATAAAATGTCTTTAGGAATGTTACATAAAAGCAAAAGTGAACATGATATTCGGTTACGTTGAACACAGCTCGTGTAACAGACCGGATGCTCAATGTAACAAACGCGACACAGAAACGGAAGCCGGGAAGTGAAGCGCCAGAAGGAAAATGAAAAGTGGAAAAAAAAAAATTCTTACGAAAAAAAACCCCCGCTAGTTTGTTCGATCGATACGTGGCTGCGGGTAGATAATACACCCAGCTTACGGTTACATTTAACGTAATGAAACGAGGGAAATGACCCACCGGAGCCAGGCAGCGATTCTTATCCATGGCTTTTACATAAATACTGTAAACGTTAGCGCGTTGAAGGCATTTTTCTAGTTCTAGCTGCCAAAAGGCCACTTGGGATATTACAAGGAAAACTTTTACTCAGATGTTCGTCAAAGAAAAAGACATGGATCCAGTGTTCAGGTACAGTAACCTTACTGAGACACTATTTTTTCAGAGTCCCTTTTATGTGTGTTTACAGCTGTGTTTTCATTCAACTCTAACACGTGGATCTAACACGAAAACAAAGAGTCAGATTCAGTGCAGTATCACTGAATAGAGTGAACAATGAGGTAGTAAGATGTTCATGCAGAGAGCTGTGGCAGTGTGTGGTTCACAGGAATCCTCAGGGACCTGGGTTTGTGTAGAGCTGTGGAGGCCCCCTTATTCTTCTCACATAGTTGACTTCACATACTGAAATATCACATGCTGCCATGTAGGGCTGGGCTGTAAAGCTATATATTTATATCGCAATATTGTGATATTATTGTGTGATATACATTTTTATTTTCACAAATATCCATCTTTTTATGTTGTTTTTGTTGTCGAATAAGAACTCAGATTGTTCATTTTTGATATTTAGATTTGATTAAGTCCAAATAACGAAAATAAGAGACTACAGGTACGTCTTTTACATTGTTTTCATCTTGTTTTATGTCATTTTTGTCTTGTTTTCATCTTGTTGCTGCTTCTTTTACGTCGTTTTAATCTTGTGTCTTTCACGTTGTTTTTGTCTTTTGTCTCTTTCAACATTTTTTCTTGTTACATTTTTTACAATTAACGTAAAACCACAAATAGCTGCCTGGTTTCTTCGACTTTCACCCAAGACAAAAAACAGCCTCTTTTGCATCATGTTTTGTCATTTTGCGTCTTTTTTACGTTGATGTCGTCTTGTTGCATTTTTTTCAACATTTTTGTCTTTTACAAATAATTTAAAACTTCAAATAATTGTCTGGTTTCTTCAACTTTCACTCAGGACCAAAAATCAGCCTTTGAACTGTAAAGAAATAATGATTTGACGTTTATTGTGATAATTATCAGTATCGAACATTTTTATTGTGATACATATCACCCATCCTTGTGCTCCACAGTCTCCACCATGTTGTCCCACCATGTCTCTTCAGTAGCTCAGGAGAGACTTCCTCCTCTAGTTTTTCTATTTGCAGGTGGCATCCAGCATTCGGGTGCACGTGTGTCATTTTTATTCGTTACACTTTGTGAGGGAAACATTTACTAAACGGAAGGAAAAATGCAGAGTGCGAGCTCCATCTGGGCTGTTTTGTCAGTGCAGCAGTTGTTGTCCATCAGTATATCGTGCTAATAGGGTTAGGGTTAGGAAAGATAACATTACAATTACAATTAGAGCTGGGCAATATGGCCAAAAAGGTTCTCATGATAAACATCTTCACATCAGTCAATGTTGATAATTATGACAATAAATATCAAATCATTATTTCTTAAAGGTTTAAAGACTGATTTTTGGTCCTGAGTGAAACTTAAAGAAACATAAAAGACCAAAATAACATAAAAAAAAAGCAACAAGATGTAATGAAACATAAATACAGTCTTTCATTACTTCTTAATTTTTGTTCATTTTGTTCATTTTTTGTTCACTTTGTTCATTTTGTTCATTTTGTACTTCTTCATTGTCTACTTTCATTCACTCATTCATTCATTTTAATTTAAAGCAATATTAAATGAAAATGAAGAAAATGAGCACAGTGTGAGTTGTGATGCAGGCGGTTAGACTGGGTCAGATGGTTATTTTAAGTTTTAAACTCTTCTTTATGGTCAGAACATGACAAACACTTGTCCCACAGCAGAACATTTCAGAGGCAGAACACTAAACTATTACAATGATGCAATGTTTTTTCAACATCAAAATATAAGGAGTCAAATTAAGTAAAACATGACATTTTGTTAGTGTTTTAACTGAGAAGGAAAACAAAATAATCCCTAAAGACAAAAGAAAAATGCATCATATTTTTCATATATTACTACAATATTGACAATACCTAGATGAAGTAAATGCCATCGACATTTTCCTGTACATACAGCTGCAGTGTTTCCATTAATTACCTAGACTGTGGGCATTGTCCTGCTGGAGTTTTATAATGAATCAAAAAGGTTTTTACACTTTAATATAACTCTTAAGCATCTGTGTAAATCAGACTCACTGCGTCAGAGTTCAGAAGCTGAACCCACAGCTGACGAACTTAACAATAATTCTCTGACATTATTTATTCAGCAGTAACAAAGCGTTACTCAAACTCTGCAAATTAATGTTGAATAAAACCACATTTCACACACAGACATTAAGTATCACTACAAACGGACTGAAATAAACCCACTAGTCTAGCAACCTATGCTAACAACATTAATGCTACAAATCCATAGATTAGTACAATGTCTATGTACAATGCTCTCTGTAATATACTGTAATTACACTGATAAACGGGCCGTTGAAAACAAATGTCAGCTGATATGAAAACCTTACCATACATAACATATTTGGACATATCGCCCAGCCCTATGTTGTCATAGGTCCACAAGTTCTTTGAGATGAAGAAATTCCAGGAATAAATAACAAGGTCTTAATTTTCAGTGTTGTTTAACAGACACAAGTATGCAGTTAAATTGACGTCTTTTGTTTTCCCTCAGTGGGACCAGGGTCTTCTACCAGGTGATGCCTGCTGTTGGAGCTGATGGAAAGAACATCATGAAGCTGATCCCTGTGCAAATGTTTAATGGGCAGTTTGTTCAAACTCAAATAAGCAAACCCAAAACCAATCCTGAACCACAAAAAGCTGTAACTCTAAAGACTGCTCAGGCACCTGTTGACATGGTCAGTATGACAGCTTTGACAGCCTCAGCCCCTCAGCAGACTATCACAACCCCAGGAGTTCCCTCTGTGAACGCCTCGTCTAACCAAGCTGGTGGAACTGGGAACTGCACTAATTTGCTGAGTAAGAATCTGCTACAGCAGCAAACTTTGAACTTAGCAACAAATGTCCCTCACATGGCAACACTTTCAAAATCGGTAAGACTTCCCGGTCTGTTCCCAGTGACTGGGAAATCCACAGCACTCTCGAGAGGACACAAGCGTCGGTTTCCACTTAACGTTCCAACTGTGCCATCATCCAGACCCCCTTCATGTGTCCGTGGCCAAAATATTACTTCATCAGTTAACTCCTCTGCAACCTCAGGCCAATCCACTGTAGCATATGTGTCTCCTGTGACCACTTTGGATCCAGGTGTCGTTCCAACCAATCCAGCACGTCACTCCCTCCAGCAGCTTTCTGTGGCATCAGATAAACCGACATGTGGGCCCTCGACGCCAAAAAGGCCAAAACCACATTTAAAGTTAATTCCAAAGTTTTCCCAAAGGCCTAACAGTCCCATTAAATGGGTGATTGAAGAAGAAAATGGCTCGGTGGCTCAGACTCTTGACCCTCTTAATTCTCCTTCTGTCACCTCTGAGATTCTTCGAGCAGTGGCGAAGAGAGAAAAGGGCAACAGGCACTCTGAAGCTATTACGAAGCAGACAGCCATTTGTCAGGCAAGTCCGGCCAAAAGTGGGCAAACGCAGGAGAACAGCTTGGTCATGTGCAACGGGAAGGTTTTTTTTGTTGCCAAAAAGTGTACCCTGCCGCTTACAATGACAAAAGGGACAGACGAATCAACCCCCAAAAATTCAGAGTTCAAAGACACCAGCATACCCTCAAATAAGTATCAAATGAAAGAGGCCACAATGATTCCACGAGACTTGGATGAAGTGATTGACCTTTGTGATGATGATTCTCACGAGGACTTGCCTCAGACTGCCAGCATGACTTCAGCAGATGAAGATAATGTGATATTTGTGTCATATAAACCACCCAAATCCAAGCGTGGGTCAAGTGAAGACATGACAGAAAAACCCTCTGAAAAGCACACTGCACAAATGGCTGTGACAAGCTCTGATCAAAATGAAAACAATTGTGCTGCTTCCCTTAGAAAAGTAATATCTGATGCAGAGACAAATTCTACTGATGTACATGACTCATCAACAGTGACCACAGATGGTGACGATGCCTCAGACAAGGACAGTCAGCAGAGCATGGACCACAGCAGATGCAGTGAAACAGAGATGGAAACCCACAACATGGAGGTGACTGTTGCATGCATAGTGTGTCTGCAGGATTGATATGAATGCATTTCACATTAAAGTTGAGAACTGAAACTCAGTTACCAACTGACAACAAAATACCAAGTACTGGGTACATGTATAAAAAAAAAAGCATTTCGTATGTGATTATTAATTCTTAAATGTGAATGCATTTCTGTAAGGGCCGTACATAGCGATCTGCCAGGACCTGTTTAACACAATCTTCTGTAGTAAAATACCAGGACCTGGCCATTTTGAGAAGTGCTAGAATTCATGGCTAACGTTACAACAGTTTTAAATAGGGATGCATGATATTATCGGCCTGATATCGGTATCAGCAGATATGACATTTTCTGGCCGCCTTAACTATGCACATGCGACGACTGTTTTACTTAAAAATGAAACATGGCACTGTCATATAATTTATCCTCCTTCCTCTATTGGCTCAAGTTGAAATAATTTCCTTATTTTTGTCTATGTATTACTGTCTATGTTTGTAAAATGATAGTTTATTGTCGAATCAAATGCTGTTTGTCTTGTTTTGTCTGCATCTACCACAAGTAAGAGTAATAGGTTAATTCTAGAGTAGGAGAGACGTGGTGTTCTACTCGAACATGTATATACAGCTGTGGAAAAAAATAAGAGACCACTCCACATTTCAGACCTCAACCAACTGTAAACGTCTGAAATGAGCTTTAAGCTACATAAAACACAAAAAGCAAAGTGAAAGAGAGAGCATGAAAGTGTCCATTGGAAATTGAGATTATTTGACCAAATATTGATTTCAGAACTCTTATTGTGTTGTTTAAAAATGTATTATTTAGGGTCTGAAAACACTTCATTTTTGTTCATTTGAAAAAAAATTGTTATTTTCTGCAAATAAATGCTTCAAATGACAATGTTTTTATTGTAATTGGAATTTGGGAGAAATGTTACCTACCTGTAAATAGTAAAATCAGTGGTTTCTTAATTTTTTCCACAGCTGTATATCGGTATAGGGCAAAATTAGTTTGAAAATATCAGATATCGGCCAAAATCCAATATTGTGCATCCCTTGTTTGAAAGCGTTGCCATGGTAAACAGTCAAAAGTGTAAATTTGGCTTCAAAAAGAAACAACGATAAGGCAATGGTCAATGCATGTGGAAAGCTAATTATCTACAAGTTGAAAAAACTGTGATCCCATTGATGACCTCTCCAGAAATCAGTCATTTTTCACTCTGGTCTCATTGGTTTTATCTGTGACGCTGCAGTGTTTTGATTAATTACATAGCAAAACAATACATTACACAGACTCTGCAGGTTGATGCTGAAGAACCACTACAAAAGGACTAAAGTAACTAGCCTAGCAACTTTAGTACTAAACAACCCATAATGTGACACTCTCTGGCAATCGAGCCATTTATTTATTTAATGACGATGCCTCTGAAAAGAAGATTATATGATAACTTACAATCCACCATCTAAGTTACCATCCGAGTTAAAACATATGCCATTTATAATAAATATCGTGTGTGTTAAGCTAGTTAACGTAAGTTAGCAACTTACCATGGCGCAAACACTTTTTTATTAATCAGGTTAATGCTATATTGTGAATATAGCTCTCGCATGCATATTGTAGTCTTTTTTGTCTAATTCTAAACTATGATATTTCAGAACAATTATTCCAGAATTCTGCACCATTCGAGAATCTCTCACCATTATTGTTGAAAACGCCATAGATTGACATACTGGGTGTGAACGCTTAACAGGTGTCGCAACAGTAACCAAGGAGGGTGGGACTTGAACGGTCAACTGTAACATGTTCTTAAAACTTTTTAACAAACCATTAATGGGCAAATTATTGTGGCGACAAATCGATACATATGATCATTACCTGCAGTTGTAATACTGTTCTGACAGAGGTGCATCTAAAAATAAAGACCATCTCCACTAAGATTGGAAATCATGTGATGCACAGAAGAAATTCCCCATGTGTAACTGTAGAGGAAAACTACAAAACTGGTCAAATGTCTGCCTTGTAAATTTACTGTATCATTGCATTTTATATATATTTGTATTTTAAAAAGTACCATATTTCTTTTATCTGCAGTGCTCTACAAATCCCACACCATGTTTGACACATCCACCTGAACCCTGTCCCATGGCTGACCATGTGCTGAGGCAGACCTTTGGGATAATAGATGATGTGAAAATTTGCTTACAGAGGATCCATGTGAACAGAACCGGGACTTCTCAGAGAAGGAGTGGAAACACACATGTCCAGAAAACAGTAGGTAGGTTAAAGGAGAAAGAAGGCGACTGCAGTGAACTGGACATGAATGTGGCAGCTGACCACACCAGTCCAGGTCTACACACAGAGGTCAGCCCTCTGAAATGTCTCAAACTGAAGACCGACATGCCCATTACTGTAAACAAGTGCCACGTAGGTCAAAGTTCGCATATAGGAACACTGGGTGATGTAGAAGCGGAGCCAGTGATTGGCTACATTGAACCAATAGATGAAGACTTCCCCACCACAGATGAGAAAGAAAACCCTAAGACCCAGACCTGTGTTGACCTAAATACGAACCCCAGGAGTGTGGGGAGGATGAGGAAGCGCACATTGTGTCCCTGTTGTACCTTCGGGGATCTGGATCCTACAGTGAAGTCCAGTGCAAAGCTAGAAGGAGCAGACGAGCAGACATGGACCAGCGAGAAGTCGGGTACGAAGGGAGGAAGTGTGTCGACAAAGACTCAGAGAAAAGATGGAAGAGCATCTGGGAAGATCGGGTTTGTTCGAGTCAGAAACAAACGCATCAAACGCACTTGTGACACTCAAGTCATTGGTAGCTTCTCTCCAGTGGATATGGACTTTGATGAGATCAAACTCCACAAACAGATCCAAAGACTCAAAGGGCTTCTCAAGGAGAAAGAGGCAGCTCTAGAAAAGATGAGGAACACCACTGGCTGATTTTATTTTATATTTGGAAATACATGATACATTTTATTTATTGTATACAGTATACAGTTAATTTTGTGTTTTGTCTAAACTAGGGATAGACTAATCAACCTCGACTGATTATTGGATCTGATTGGATCCACATTTTGTTGATTATTGTTTTTTTTAATATGATATCCATTAAAATAAATGAATGTAAAAATGTTGTGCTTCAGCTCTGATGCCTCTCTCTGACTGTAGTCAGTGTCACTACCCCATCCCCACTGGGACACAGCTGGACTACTTCCTGTCAGCAATATTTCAAAATAAAATGTGTTCTAGATTCTTTTGTGTTACTACTGCTAGAAACTAGAAATTATATCATATTAAATAAATATGCATTTTTGTAAAGAGTCATATATGTGGCTAGTGAAAGATTTTTTCTTTAGACTTTCTTCATTAATTCAGTTCAGCTTTGTGATTATACAGGACATGTAGCGCATGTACAACCAAAAGTGATATGTGGCTTCTTGAACGAGTGCAAAACTAATAAATACAGCAATTAGAATAAACATAAGAGGTACACCGTTTGTCGAGATGTACACTCTCTTAAGATCAATAACTTCAAGCAAAAGCATATTATAAAAGTGTATAATATGCTTTTGCTCAACTTGTTAGTGAAGTGCTTTTGAAATATCAGTGAAAAAAAATTGAATGCCATGACAAAAATATACACATCTATATACAAGACTTAAACTGATGCTTTCAACCTAAGAATCAGAGATCAGAGGACAACTTCTCTCGTGGATTTTCTCAGTCTTTTTCAATATTTATTACAGAAGGGCTGGAAGGATTTGAGGGTGAGGGGAGTATGAAAAAGGTTTAAGGTTTGATTTTAAGACTAAAAATTTCACAATGTCCTTTGCTTATGTGAATTGTAAACAGGACATTCTCTGGTGTGTTTGTCGTATTGGACACTGAGTTCACAGAGTTCACAGGTCTTTGCTGGATGTTCTTCGGTGATGATCTCTCAGACCTGCCTGATGTTGGATACCTGACGTTCCTCCACCTTGTGTTTCAGGCTCCACAGGTGCTGGATTGTGTTCAGATGAGGCAACGTGCCAGACCACTCCTTCAGAAAGGCAGTGGTCTGCTTGGAACGATGCTGTGGCTCATTGTCATGCTGAAATACAGCTCTTTGACAAAGCTTTCACAGGGAGGACACCATTCTCTCCTCTCCTGGTCTCTGCCTCTCAGAAAGGAGTGATCTAGATGCATATACAGTTCAACAGATATGTAAAGTTACGTTACCATTTGTGTGATTTAATTAACTAGTAATGTGGTAATTAGATATTACTAGACAAGCAAAGAACAGAATTATAAATCGCTAAAAGTATTTATGAGTGATCTTTTTATTTCTGAGTCAGTGGCAATTGTGATGTTTTTGGGACAACTATGAATCCATATCTGTTCTCAGAAAGACAGTGCACCATATTTATCTCGTCACAGCATGTATGGAATACATTTTCCTGACTAAAACATTACATCTGTCTTTTCATCCAGGACCTTTCTCAAACGTAAGAGATATATGCAACTGCTGAGATTTCCTGAAATGAATTCAATCAGTGAACCTTTATTTATACTCGAGAAATCATTGAGGCATAACCCTCATTATTGTCTGTATTTAAAATCTGCAGGTGACAAGCTTAATGTTTAGGCAACCTTTACTATCTAAAGAGCCATTTTTGAGCAGAAAGAAAAAAATCTGGAGCTTCAATAAATATTCATGCACCTCTATGTTTTACCACAAGGTAAAACTCTGCAACTTTAGAATGATTTGGTAATTTCTATTACAGTAATACAATGTTTGGTGAATGTATGAAATTATAGAACTACAATAAAGAGAACAGTTGAGATTTTAATTGGGGGATGCTGCTTCCAACAAAACTGATTCATTGTGTAGTGAAGAAAAAAAAGTGGTGCGTAGCTCTACTCAGAAATGGAGTAATAATAAGCAGATACGCTGGCCTGGTTTGTGCAAATTGAATTTGGCAAAAAAAAAAAAGCCTATTTGCTTTCATTTAATGAGCAACTGGCTGAAATTATTGTATCGTACACTGAAGAAGTACAGCTGCATCATGTTCACATTTTTTCTTCTGTTGTTTTTGTTGTTCGTCACTTTGATTAGGAGAGAGCACGCTTTTATTCTGAAAAGTTTCGCCGAAGGACCGGAAGTGTCCTTGTGCTTACGATGGAGTGAAAACAAAAGTCGCTGGTTTGAAGCTGACGAATTTCTTGTCAAGGTATGACCACAAAATACATTTTTGCGAAATAATGGACAATGAAAATGTGGACGTTTTTTGTTAATTGAACTTATGTTACGTATCGATTAAAGTGAAAGCCGCTGTAGTTACCGCTACCTCTGTTTTACATTTCGCTGTGAGCGTTGACATTAATGTAAAAATTAATTTTGAAAACCACAAAGTGCGCTTTGAACGCGTTTGATCTACGAAGTAGCTAGTAGTTAATTGTGACACGTGACCATTGTGCTCTCCAGCTTTCATTTCATGCTATAGCATTAGCTTGGCACTGACAGTGCTAATAAGAGGGATGTCGAGTAACAGTAATGGACGACGGTATTCTTCGTCTTTATCTTCTCTTTAACTCTCTTTAGCGTGTGCACTTCAAACCCTTAGTAAGTCATTTAAAAATGTAGTCGAACTCGAGGAGTCTTCGGACTGTTCCTCTAAAGATCTAAAGTACGTTACCCAGGTGTGCCAGTCATGAAGTTGAGAAACTGGAAAGTCTAATTCATGTAGTTAGTTTCTATTACGCCGAACGACTCCTGCGTGATGCCGGCTCAAAATGGCTAATAAAATGGTTCATGAGTTCCTTATATGTGACACATATTGCTCTTAGGCTGTTATGTCTACCAAACGCAGGATCGGGACCCTGAACGGGCCGCGGAGCCTTTTTTATCGGGTCCTTAATTGAGTAAAATGATATGAGTGATTTTATTTTCCTGATTTTCCTGATCACATAGACACAGATACACAGATATGTACTCAAATACAAGTTTTACTTCATCAAAGTATTTCCATTTAATACTACTTTATACTTCTACTTGTAACTTTTTACACAAAAAACCTGATATACTCTGTGATCTGCTGTGATGTAGTATTATACTACTAGTCTTCTCAGTAGTCATTGTAATGAATTGAAAACTACTATTTATATCTGCACTGAAGGTGGAATTAGCTGAAGTACAATGGCTCACATGCTTAGTTCACAATCATTATACATTTTTATATCAGTCAGTGTAGATAATTAAAACAATGAATGTAAAGTTATTATTTGTTCACTGTATAAAGACTGTTTTTCAGTAACAAAGCCTTAGAACAGTCCGTTTGATCTGAGGTTGAACACCGTTCACATATTCAACTGCGACAACAAACATTGTAATGTCTCAGTTTGTTACAGTAAAATACTTTTTTTTCTTTCTTTTTTTTTTAAGACATTTGAATGTAATGAATGTCTGTCACATGATGACATGTTATAGTTAAATTGCATATTGTATAACATGAGACTATTTGTACTTTAATACAACTCGTAGCTTTTATCCCAAGTTCTATCCATGTTAGTATTAAAAAGCTTATCTCTTTGATTGTGATATCATACATTTTTCAGTAATTTCAAGTAAACATTATTTGTGTTATATTTATGACCCCATGATAAAATAACTGAAACAAACACACAGATATCAACACTTTTTAATTTTGTCTTTTGATGCAGAAGTAGACAGAGACCATAGTCAAAGTAAAGGTTGAATGACGCTAAATATAATACAGATTCAGATTTTTCGAGTATTCATTTTAGATGTAGAACACATGACAAAATCTGAAATAAGGTTTTTTGCATTGTCCTTGTTCACTGATCTGGGTTTCCACCCAAGTGCATCGCAAATTTTAACAGAATTTTCAGAAATTCAGCAAAAGAACATGAATTTATGCCTTTTTACATCCACTACTGTTAATGTAAATGTTAAGAGCTGGTTTTTAATCTTCATCATCATCATGGTTCAAAGATTTGCCCATTAATAGTAGTATATCATACAGTAACATACAACCTGAGCTGTTGATTGAGGAGCTGATAGACGCAAGTTCCGTGTACTTTAATGCAGCTGACACCTGTTGTCCCTGAACTGAACTGAACTGAACCACTGATCTGTATCATATAAAACTGTTCCAAACTCTTTCACTTTCAAAGCCTTTGTCTAACATTTGTTTCTGCAGCTCGTCATACATGGTGGTGTTACAGTTTTCCATCTATAGTATTTCTGTTTCTTGTATTAATTCAAGTGTTCAGTTTCCTTATAGCTCTTTACATGTAGACACACAATTATTCACTAAATCTGTTTCTGTTGCACTTTGCTTTTACCTTTTATCGATACGGTGACTTTTCCACCTCTCCCAATCGTAAATCCTTTTTTGCAATATTTCAAGTTTTTTTCAAATTGAAAATGAGAATAAAAATAGCTGAAGGGAAACACACCTACTGTTTCTGTGTAGAATATCACTACAAAATACTACTGAAACCCGTCGTCCCTTTTGCTTATGGGACAGCGTTAAACATTTGAATCTCTCAGATCGAGAGGTGTTTAAATGACGTATGAAGCTTCAGACGTCATCAATTCCGTGCAAATAACAAGTTTCAACACACGGTTTCAAACCACATTGTAGCTGGTGTTAAAGGTACAAATACAAAAACGTCTGCTTTGAGAGAGTGAAACAGGCCTCGGTGCCTCAGTGTCAAACGTCTCATCTGTAGTGAACGGTTATTTGTTGTGTTAAACTCTTCTTTATGGTCAGAACATGACAAACACTTGCCAAACAGAGCAACATATCAGAAGTGTAGTGGAAACATTGAAAACAATTCTAATGATAAAATGTTTATTCAACATCAAAATATGATGTTTTAGTCTTATTTTGTCTTTTACATAGTTTTGGTCTTATTTCATCTTATACTGTACAGTAAAAGCCTTAGGCCACCATTAGGTTTGTTGTTTTAACAAGGTTATAATGACCTTACATGAGAATTTCTCAGTCTCTGTATCGAGATACATGCAACCAGAATATGCAGGGAATATGTAAACAGCATTAAAAACAGAGATGGATAAAGCTCTAGTCTAAAGAAAAACTCTGGGACGTTCTTAAGATAGGTATAATATACCACAAGATTATTTAAGAAAACTTCCAGACAGTCGATCCAAGAGAGTTCAAGATGTACCAATTCAAACGGAGGTCACACTAAATACTGACTTTTACCTGTAGAAGCCATTTAGTTCTGTTTTTTTGAGTGTGTTTTAATACTGTGCACATATTTGTAGCATTTTCTTGTTATATTAATTAAGAGACGGAGAAATAATGAAACTAATTAAAACCCTGCAAAGAACAAAATGAAAGGTGGCCTGTCTTGAACCAAGCAGTTAGGCACAGAAACAGGGGTTTAAGGTTGACAAAAAATGGGTTTATTAATCCCCAAAATGTTCTCAGAACAATACAACCACAGATGATTGAAATAATAGAGCTACAGGGCCCCTCAAAGAGGTCAACAAAACATAACTCTACTCAAAAATACAGCCAAATCAAAACAACATGAACTCAACTAACAGACCTCCCAAGATGAGACAAAGGGTGACCGATACACTAACTGAACAAACCAATAAAAACACATGGGGGAGAATAACACAAACCATAACTAAACTCTGATTCCCCCCATGCCAAAAGAGTTGGTGAACCAGTCCTTGGTTTGCTCCTGAGTATATAGCCAGTCTCTGCATCTGCTCCCTCTTTTGTCTCACCAGGAAGTGACCAGGTAACTCAAAAACAAAGAAAGATGCATTAAAAGTCCATATCTTAACACTTAAAGTTCTATCTATACCATGTATATGTACCATGTGAGTTAATGAGACCTTTAATGTGTGGCTGCAGCCACCACATGGCCTAAGACTTTTGCACGGCACTATATGTTGTTTTATCTCTTTGTCTTTTACATAGTTTCCATTAGAAGTCGACTGATAGTAGACTTTTAAAAGCTGATATAATAACAATAGTCTGGAGCAGGAAAAAGCAGAAAACTAATGAATTGGCCGTTATCAACCCTCAGTAAAAAATTGACACAGAAATCAATCATCTTTGACTTTATTAGTTGAAGTGAACATCTAAATCAAAGTAATAAATATCATGGGATCACTGAACATCAAACTCAATTTATCAGTAAATCTGGAACAAAATATTAGACTAACTGTAAAATATAAAGGCAGTTCTAGGTGTGTTTTATTTTTTTGAG
>JAPQRN010010582.1:28659-40816 GCA_037367275.1 Coranthus polyacanthus | reverse complement strand
GTCAAACTGACCTGAAGGTCCCCATATGAAGGATGGAAATGTGTGGGTTATAGCAACATGTGTGCTCAATTTTTTTTGTGTACATGTTTATCAGAAACTAAGCTAAAGCCATTGAATTTCAGGTCGAAAAAATGTATACTTGTACCCTTTTTCTTTTTGTAAAAATTTGAAACGGGTCAATTTGACCCGAATACAATACAAGGGTTAAACAGTCAGAAAAAAAATGTAATACTCTGAGTGACTTAAATTTACAAGTAAACCCAACACACTAGTCATACATTTACCAAAACTCTGTAACTGCTTCTTTTTTAAGTGTAAGTTTTTGTTAATTTGGTGTGCTGCTTTTTAAATGATTAAAAATTCACCAAGACTTTCCAAAATGAGAGTAAACGGAGTGTATGGATATCTAGTGTAGGCATGGCAGGACTTTACCAAACACACTGACATGTCATTTCTTAAAAGTATTTATTGAAATTGTACAATCCTGTTATAACCCCGTTTTATGACATCTCCCATGCAGAACTGTGATGAGAAAAAATTGTAAATATGTCTTGAAATTCACATTTCTTAACCGCCCTTCCCTTTCTGAAAACCTTAAAGCCCCAAAAATAGAATCTATAAAAGGCAAATCTCTCATAACTTAAAACATATTTTCTTTTTTCACATCCTCAATCACCCCTCCCTCCCTTCCCCCCCAAAAAAAAGCCTGAAAACTAACCAGGAGCTGAATTTTACACGCAACATAAAATTTAAACTTCAGTACAGATCTAAATGTTTTCATGGTTGCTTGTAACACTCTCCCCATTCAAAGAAAAGCTGGGATCTGTCCAACAGCGGATTACCAGTGTAAATCTGTTTGTTCCTCTGGGTTGCACATGAACAACCACGGCAGATGAAAATGTTTCTGTACCACGAGTTGAATCTACCACCAGATTTGTATTTTTTTCTACATGTAAACAGTTTTAATCAGTGCACATTCACTGTAGAGGGTCTTCACTTCAAATATCAGGTGGTAAATTGAACACAGTGGGATTTCAGGATGACATAACATCAAAGGAATAGAAGGGGGACGTTGACTCAAAGCAAACTCTGATTATTTAATGCTTTCTGTGTATTTTCGGACTATAAAAGGTGATTTGTGTTCTGTCTACAGAATTTGGGGACAGGTACATTCACTATGCTGAGCGTGGCCGCTGGCATCGAGGCTGATGGAAAATTTGTGCTGCACGAATTAAACATCAAGTGGATTAATTTCTCAAACCCTATTTGTAAGATTTATTTTACAAGTTTATTAATTTCTCACAAACATGAATGCGCCATAATAATGCATTTTGTTTGACAGGTTAACTTAAAAACACTTTTTCTGTAAAGAGAGGGAGTCAGAGACCAGTTCAATTGCATAGCAATTTAATCCATGTCCAATAAGGACTCTTTCCCTGTCACAGGGAGAGGCCCTGTGGTCACTCTCAATCAGCGTTTAATCGACCAAGACAATATCAATAAAACTATTGATAACCGCTCACTATCTCTAATAGTGACCATATTCAACAGGCATCGTAGGGTCTTAAAAGAAGCCATTCCTACACACCATGACTAAATGTCCACTGTACTTCCCCAATTCTAAACCACCAAATTACAGTAAATACAAGATGGGCAGTTTACTTAACAATCAAATCCAAGGTTTGTTTTGTGTCAAGTCAAAGGCTTCCAGGCTCATGTTGGGTAGGTGGTACAGAGAATCTTTGTTGAAACGGAAAAAGAAAACAAAACATGAGAAACATGCATGGGGTAGGCTTTCCTAATGCCACATACTGAGTGTGCACACAGACAGGCACAAACGCAGATCTCTAATGAAAACCCCCTCAGCCCATGCAGCACACTGTGTTTGATCAGGCCCATGGGGCATTTTTTGTCAAAAGCAATCTGCTACATGAGGAGCGAGGGCTTCACATGAGATGCAGCCTATACAGACACCAGTCTCCATTTTCGGAGAGGGTTTCTACTACACATCACAATCTCTATCCACAGTTTGGAGTTCAGTCTCGGAATGTCAACAGCAGCACGTTTTGTCTCTCTGTCCTTTTCGCTTCACTGCGTCCGTCACTGCAGGTCTCGGTCTTCGAGGTACCTGTACTCAAAGGTGAACCCCTCCTTCTTCCTCTGGCCCCATTTTTCATAGTCAAAGTAAATGTAAGTGCCCTGCAGGAAAAAAAACAATTGTTAATACACTGAAACTACAAATTAGTCACTACGTCTACAGGATACAGATCTATGTAAACAGCATATTCTGTTTGGATGGTCCAAATTAGGCCTTTTTCTGAATGGAGCATTTTCCTATAATGGGACATGGGATATGCTGATACTATTCTCTTTAAGTAGTCGTCTTTGGAAGTGTACACAGTGCATACAGAACATGCGTCTCATTTGTGGGTTTTACCGCATGTTACAACACAACCTGTTGTAAAACCCACAAGTTTAGAAATAGAATACCCACAGTTGCATAATCTGGTAGATATTCATGTACATAAGTGCTTTAATATGCAATAATCACTAATCACTGAAGCATATCTCATGCAAGAGAACGAACAAAACAAATGGAATGGTCAAAGGTGTCATATCTACATAAGGCACATTAATTGATTCAGTGTCACCTCATGTAGTGAGTAACAAACATTCCACCTTAAAAGTCTTTGAGCTACACAGTGGATTAATTTTGAACAACATACAAAGCCAGTCAGCTAATATTGAAATGAAAGCTTGCGCTATGTATTAGGCTACAGACGAGCTTGTTTATGTGCATATAGAGCAGGGAAATGAAATGTGATCACAAGAAATCACTTGAGACACGTGGAGACGCATTTTAATGCCAGGTGTGAACAGATGTGCTTACAGCTGGCCACTGGTGATCAGATCACCCAGGATGCATCTTAATGCAAAGTCTGAACAGGGCCAAAGATCCTCTCTGGTAGAGGGGCATGCCCAAAAAGAAAAGACCACATTTCTGGCTGGAAGGAGAAACACATCTACTGTTAAACACTATGAAAGTCTTTGGAACGCCAACCCCTTAAAGAGGGCGGCTGAAGGAATGAAAGAGGGAGGTTGTGTTCATGTTTTAGTTGGACAGCCCACTGGAAGCTTTTTAATTGGAGTACATGCACTGCATGTACTGTAAACAAGAATATTAGAGGAATATTTGTTGTCATTAACTATGTAAACATGAGGAATATTGTCTTTTTCAGAATAAGAGCCAAAACTGGAATATTTTGTGCATGTAAACACAGTCATGGGAAAAGTCCTCCTGTGTAAATGGACTGTGGTGAGTCCGCACCTGTTCAAATTCGTCAGTGATAGTCTTGGGCTCTTCGTGCCTCTGGAACCACATCATGTACTTGGTGTGAAACCTCCATGACTGCTTCTTCAGAGCCTTGGCAGACAGATACTGAGCCTTGGTGCCCTGAGAGAGAGACGTCAAAGAAAGGATTAAGCTTACAAGTAAAGACTCCAGTACACAAGGGAGAAAAGGCAGATGAACAGAAAAGGCTGACGGGGCAGAAGCATTGAGTGTGTGAGCTGAGTGGGTGCACGGTTACCTCCAGGTAGTAGAAGATGAAAAACAGCGTTTCTGTGGACAGTCTCTGGTAGAACTCTATGGAGTCAGAGTGGTGAGGCGGGATCTGATGATGGAAGGGCAATGTGGGACACGGATTCCTCATCAGGTATTGCCTTTAGGACAGAAGAAACAGAAATCAGAAACAGCAGCAACTGATCAGGGCTCACCTACAGTTGTATTCATATTAATCCACAGTACAACATAATAATCCACAGAGGAAAACCAGCACCTGCCAATCGAGGGCAAACAAACCCACACATGCAGTTGTGTTATAGTTTAAATACTGACTGAACTTTACTGCATTTCCCACCTCAAGAAAAGCCTGGCTGTTGTACAGGACTCCTGATGACATAACAAGCTTTCAATGAGGATAAAAAAAGGTGACCTTAACTGTTACCGGGGAAATGCAACGTATCAAATATTAACGAAAAATGTGGAGCTTTCACCTGATCCTCTCGGAGTCAGAGGGATGCGGCATGTGTGTCCATGCAGACTCCTGCATGGCCTGCTGGTACAGCTGGTCTTTGGGGAGAGGGGTGGGGCCCAGCGGACACACCCCGAGCGAGGGGGGGATGCTGACTTCCGACACGGACGGCTGAGGGGCTGCAGGAGTGCCGGGCGCTGCAGATGAACCAGAGAAAATATCTACCGGACAAAGAAAGAGTGAGTGAATATGTTGTTCTCTTCAAGAACTTAAGCCCTGCCTTCCTCTTTCTTTCGCTCTCTTCATGTTGTTACTTCTAGTAAAAGCAATTGTTGTTGACTAAATATTTATCAGTAATCATATTGGGACATCTGTTATCACATTATCATGAAGGACTATAACACTTATTTTTATTAATTAATGAAAGGCCTTTAGACCTTTTGTTTGATTAAAGGATTAATCACTGACGTTTTAAATACCCTCACTGAGTCAGGCTAATTACAAAAAACCTCAATGACGTGAATCAGAGAAGCAACCTTCGTTTTAAATAATGTAAGATAGAACGACAATAAATATTTTAGTAAGTCGGTTAATTCATTATTCATTTCAGCACTATTTAAAGGTGCTTTGACCTATGACCTATGTTTAAACAGCAACTGAAGCACAATCTACTAGTGGTACCCAACATAACCTATTAATTAAAATGTAATGAAGTAGTACATACTCATCACAGTACATAGTAGTATTATATTATGAGCCGATTACGTGTCAGTAAGTCAGTGTAGAAATGAAACCAGTCCATTCTGACCTCTGTCTGTTAGGTGCAGGTTGCTAATCTCTCCGTCCAGACCTGATCCCAGCGCTGCCCTCTCAGCCATCGCCTTCAGAGAGCTCAGAGGCTCAGGAGCCTGACGAGGAAACCGGATTTTAAAATGAGCAGAAGGATAACAAAACAACAATACAGTGAATGGATTAGAAAAACTACTGCAGGTACTCTGGTAGCTGTCTGGTCTAAAGGGACACTGTCAGTATAAAATCATGTACCTGTAGCCACAACTTTAAACTACGACCTGTTACTTCACATCTGAGCAAAATGTTCAAAACAGACAGAATTCTGCAACGCATCTGGCTCAGTGTGTTTTCTGCTACATGCTTTCTTGGTGACTGCAGTGAAGAGAATGAGAAAGATGCATATGCAAATATACTGTATGGTTTGTAGCTAAATGTACCATAAGTGTGGGCTTACACTGTGGGGGCAGCTGCTGAGAGCAGAGGTTCGTAGGCAGACAAGGATATTCTAATAATTCTACTCACGGCTTTACCATTTTTGTCCACTATTGTGTGAAACGGAGGGGCTGTGAAAATTGCCAGTGCCGACACAGTCACCTTATTTAATTAAACAAGATCTAATTCAAGGGGAAGCTATAGTAAATCTGACCAGGACACAGTGATGAGTCGTTTGTGAACAAAGCTTTTGATTTTACAATCTCACATCTTCTTGACAGCCTCTTAATCTCTCTCAGGGGAAATTCGGGATACTTAATTAGGATCAATTACTGCTCCCTCCATTAAATGGTTTAAACAAACAGACTATTTTTGGGTTGGGTATAATAAGTGCTCTCTCTGCTATGCTCCCAGACTGATTTCTCACCTTGAGGCCCTCTGAGGCTTGAGAGTAGGAGTGGGGCCCATTGAGGAGGCTCCCTCCTCCAGGTGTGCTGTCTGAGAACGAGGGGGACGGAGAGCTGGGAGGCAGGGTGATGGAGCTGATTAAACTGGGGCCGTTGTCCATCCTGCAGCAGATAAAAGGGGAACGACAAAGAAACATATTTAATGCACATACAGGGTTTCTGCATCTTTCAACAGGTTACATTTAAGACCTTTTTAAGGACAATGAATGCAATTTAAGACCTATTTCATGCCCCATCATGCTGGGGCCAAATAGTGAATACAGAACAATATTGGGTGATGGCAGACGTTTGCTGGTGGCTTTTTATAGCAGCTTAATGTTGTTCTGACTTGCCATGTGACTCTATTGCCTATTATGCCCAAAGTTACTAATTTGTGTGTTTTCTTACAGGTGCAGCAAGCTTCAACAAAACACTAAATGTCCATGAGCCTGATCTCACTGAACCCGCACTTACCCATATTAGATCAAAGTAAAGTTTACAGAAAGTTTTTTTTAATGAGAGGAGAGCCCATGTTAGCCCACACACCACATCATGACACACTAGCTGAATGTGCTCCAATAGATTCTAACCAGGCTGCCCAGTTTAGTGGTTATATTATTATTATATAATAAGACATGTAAAGAGATTACAGAATTCAATGAGTTGGAGAACAAATAACTTACGGCTGACTGGTTGAGGAGCTGAGAGATGAGGGTTGGCTGCTTTGTGACTGGCTCGGTGTGCTTAGAGCTGATTCTGTGGAACTCTCTGCCACTACAGCGCTGTAACCTGAGGCACAAAATACACATCTGAATTACATTTCTGAACAAGTTAGAGGCAGAAAATAGTTAGAAGAAGTTGACATACTTGTGCTACCATTTTGTTTCAGGCCACTCGGTGGTCTTGCAGGAGCAGCATTCACCCCAACTCCTCCGACCACGCCGACGCTCCCCCCGTTGCTTCCCATCATGCCGACTACTCCAGGGGTAGCACTGACAGAACTAGGCGGCACCTGAGAGGCCCCGGGGGCCACGTTCTGCCCAGGAACCAAACCCAGAATACTCCCACTTAGAGAGCTATGGGCTGGGCTGGAGCCTAGCAAACCAAGGCCGGTCCCCGCCCCGTTGGTGGTGACTCCACTGGAGCCGGTGGTGGGGATGGAAGTGCTGCTCTCCACTGAAATGCTGGACTGGGTGGTGCTGCTCAACCCCAGGCCTCCTGAAGCTGCTGCCTGAGCATAAGGGGCAGGCGTGGAGCCCGAAATGAGCCCTGCCATTGTATTTAGAGAGGGGGGGTGGCCACCCAGGCCTAAACCAGGTATCTGATTGGCACTGCTGGTCCCCGTCATGACACTTTTGCTCAATCCCAGCCCAAGCCCAAGTCCCAAACTGGATGCTGGGGTCGGCCCGGATGTGGGCTGAGACTGAGAACTGGGAGTTGATGAAATGGGCGTGCTGGGTGTGGGGAGAGAGGGAGCAGTAGAGGCCGGCAGGAGGGGGTTGCTCGGTGGGCTGGGGGTGTTGTGTGAGGTGACGGAGGGTTTTGTCTGAGGGGGCGGCTGCTGCTGTTGCTGCGGTTGGTTTGGTGGTTGAGGTTGTTGCTGCTGTTGTGCAGGTTGATGCTGATGTTGCTGCACTGCGCTGCTGAAGCTTCCTATAAGACCGCTGCTCGTGGGAACCGCAGGAATGCCTCCGACAACACTTGCCATGGACACAAGGGAGGAGGACGAGGAGGACCCAGAGGTGGTAGAGGAAGAGAAGGAAGATAGCAAGGATGGGGTGCCGTTCTTCACAGGCGACTGCAAATGACAGAGAATCAGAAATTTCAGACAAAACTATCCAGAAGGCACCTGCAGCGTTACTCAGTGTATGAAGAGCAAAGTTACTGTGAACTATGGTGCCCAGAAATGCAGGAGATGGTACAACTAAATCAGAAGTCTCCAGCCGTGGTCCCACAGAGAACAATCTTGTTCCTTTTCAGTGCCTGAGAGGCCAAAACCCTTCAGTCACCAAGACTCTCCAGGACCAAGGGTGAAGAGAGCTGCACTAAACTGTTCATCTACTGACACAGCACAGATGAGAGCCTCTCACCTGACTAACTTCACTGTCTGTCGACCGTCCCCTTTTCTTATCGTCCTCTGAGTTCTCCTATAGGAGGAGATACCTTGATATGACAATCCACTTTTGAAATTTTGATTCATCATACTAACCAGTGGATCATAACACAATGGGACTTGCAGAAGGGTAAATTTAATGCAAACTTAAGAGAGGGATATATGTAAAATTGTCACAATTATGTCAGAATATACTCATGTATTGTGTATACAGCATCCCTTTAACACTGGACTTCAGTTTTTATGATTCCTAGATAAGAACTTACAGCAGTGCAAGTGGCTGGGGATGGAGGAATAGGTGAAGAGGAGGTGGTGGAAGTGGGAGTGCTGCTGGAGTGAAGATACATCTCATCTTCCACGTTACCCTGACCTGATGGAGAAGTTGCAACTAACGCTGCAGCTACAAGAGAATAAGAAACACATTAAACTCAGATGGTGTCATCAAAACACAGGTAAAACTAAATCCCACTGATGTCTGCATAATAGAGCTGGGTGATCTGACAAATCTTATATCGTGAGCAACCTTAAGAGGAATTGCACAGATCAAATCAATCAATCAAGTCATATGATGTATGATGACCTTTTAGCCAGATCGCCCACCCCTACTGCATAATATTACAAGCATAATATACTCACGGATGTCTTCCAGGTCTAAGTCGTCATACAGGAATTCATTCTCTTCAAAGTCCGGGTCTTGGGAGGAATCAATGTAGTACTCAACATCATCCTTGATCTTCTGGATTGCATCCACTGGCACAGAGTCATTGTCAAGCATTCGTAAAATGGTCTCCAACATGCGAATGTGGAATCGATGCCTCTCAATCAATCGCTTGAGCTCATCGATGCGATCTTGCTTCTACATGACAGAAAGACAAAAAAGGGGTTTGTGACAGAAAGCATTTGAAAGACTACACTACACTTGATACACACGGGCTATAGAATGTAGAAAGAAAGAAAAGAAAATAATGAAATGAGAAGACTCACCTCTTTGTCACCCTTCTTCTTTCTTGTTTGAACTGAGAGAGACTCCACCTCACTTTCAAACTGATCCACCTGCATATTTAGAGTGTCTATTGTATTCTGGAGAAACATAAGAAGACACACAAACAGTGTGAATGTCTCAAAGAAATGTCATCAGATTTCAAAAATTATAAAAAAAGTGCTGTGCATACATTTTATTATACACTCCTTGCTAAATTCTTCTTATTCGTATGTGATTTAAAAAATTTTCATTCTCAATGCTTTTTTTTTAGATTTGTAAAACTAGTTTAATTTGAGAAACACGCCAGGTATTTATGATATAGGGTATATTACTGTTAGCCACTGTCCCGTCTCTTCCTTTTCCCTCTGAGCTGGATCCACTTTCTGAGCGAGCCCCAAGCCCTCTTTCGAGTAGGCCTTTGTTTTTGTTTCACGCTCCACCACTTTGAACCGCTCCATTTGCTAAAGAGGGAAAAAAAGTCATATCGCCACTCAGTAATTAACTATTACTGTCATCAAGTTTTATTTTACACTTAACACCAGTAAAAATATTAATACAATTTTATAAATGGAAATGAAGGGGTGCCATACCGTCTCTATAAGTTTGCGGTTCTCGACTAGCTGCCTTTTGTCTTTGATCTCGTTTGAGGCCACCCATGTTTTTATCTGATCTCTCAATCGCTGGAGAGAATAAAGATAGTTAACAGAGTGAAATAGAAAAGCAAATGCGTGGTTTATTTGTCAGTCTTAAATGTAATAAAAGTTTGTTTTATTGCCTTACTTGTAGCTTTTTAATCTCTTTCTTGAGGTCAGCCTCATACTTTTCCTTCTGGTTTGCATTGGCTGCATTGTGAAGCTGAAAAACACACAAATGAAGACAAATTATCAATTTTCTTACATTATATTATAAATGGAGCATTACATTATAAATGGAGCATTACACAGATGCCGGATGCAGTGACATTTTACCTTTTGCCAGATATCTTCAAACTGTTCTACACCTTCAGCTACTTTTTTCAAACATCTATCGATTTCACCTGTGGAAATAAAAAGTAGGGTCCAACATCACAGTGCACAGATTTATGCAAAACCAGCATCTTTACAAAAACATTTGACCAAATAAAACCATTCAAGCGTATCTGTGCAATAAAAAGATGCCAAGCTGAACAAAGTGATGCAACACTGCTGATGACAGTATCAGAGTTTTACCTTGAAGTTTTCTCTTGTCAGCCATGGCTCTGACTACGACACTGTCCACATTCCGTCTGTCACAAAGTTAGCTGTGTGAAAAAAAATAGCACGTTTATTAAAACATAGTACAGACAAAACACAAATCCGCTCAACAGAGCCATCAGTGCATCCGTCTCCAGTGAGTGAAACTGACGGTAACACCAGCTAGCTACCAGTTGACATTAGCTGCACAAATAACGCTGTTTTTTCAGAAATGCAAAACATTTTCAACCAGTATTCCCATATGAACATCTGTCTATGGATATATTTTCCTAGACGGAGCTGATATGGCTACTGTTTCCAATATAACTGAAATCAGCTAAAATTAGCGACCTAGCCAGCTAACGTTAACACTAGCCAGTCACTTAGCTCGTCCACCTCGCTCGATCACTAACTGGTTGGTTTCAAAATATGAACAACAAAGCATGTTGATGGATGGATTTCATATTCATGCATCATTATTTTGGGGGTCCAATATAGCATTTATATGGTGGTTTTGCATTGTGAAAGGAACAATATACCACAATCCGTTCTAAGCGAAAACCTGCTAGCTAATTTAGCTAACTGTCTGGCTAGCTAATGCATAAAATGCTAGCTAGCAGCTTAGCTAGCCAGCTAGCCAAATTTAGGAAAAAGGGAAATTGGGTCAACCCGAGCATCTAGATTCATACTTGTTTAAGACATTTACCTAGTATATGGGCTTTCGTTTGTCTTTTTTCAATTACAGCCAAAACTAATTCCAGAAAGTCTTCTTTACTTCCAAATTGTGTTTTCTTTTCGACAAGCTCGCTCACTGTAATGTAGCTGAAGATGGACGGTAACTAAAATCCCACCTCCACGTTCAGACCCCGCCCTAAATCTAATCTACGAAATCTGATTGGGCCGTTATGACGCCTGTCAGTCAGCGACATCCGCTGAAACGACGGCCAACCATTGGCTCAGAATGATGAAGTATGAGCGACACAAACCATCGATGCGTTACAAACTCCAGACCGCTCCTGGAATCGGACCTTTACAGTGTTTTAAAAGCATTTCAGTGTTGCAAACATTGTTTTATTCATTAAATCCCAACTTTGCTCTATGCATATTTTGATTTTTTTTCAATAATAGTTAAATATTAACCCATTCATCCATCCACGGTTCAGTGACAAAAGAAAGAAAAAAGCTGTAAAAAAGATCTGAAAAAAGTGGACTTGGTGATGCTTAACAGAATCAGCTGTGTTTAATTTTCGTGTTGCAAAAAGCAGATTGCTCTTTATTTATGCCGGAAAGTTAGATTTTCGGGGGGTGCGTATTTCAGCTGGTATGAAAACATGATAAAACTTGCTTGACTGACTGAGCTTTGCATCAGTTATTATTAAGAGTCTAAACACAAACACATGAACACAAGCAGTAAAATGTGTTTGTGTGGCTCTTTTCTATATTAACAATGAACTATTGTACATACGTGAATCGTTTCTAAACACTTTTGGAAAATGAAAAACAGAAATGTAAGTACAGTGCAATTTGCAGTGATTTAACAATGCTTTTTGGACAATGATCCAGGATTATATAGTATTGTGACAGTTACTGTGAAAGCAATTTTTCCCTGCAATTTCATTTGGGTTGCCAGATGTTAACCAAACAAGACTACACACAACACATTGTCACTGATAATAATAATAATAATAATAATGTGATTACATAAACTTTCAGTATAAAATGTATAAACAGAAAAATATGTACAAAACATATGTATGTATGTACCTGGCAAACTTTTCATTTGTTCACAATGGTCAAGTAAAACTACATTTAGTGCAAAGACTGGCTGAACAGAGGCAGCATACAGGTATTTACTGAACAGTTTGAGTAATTGGGCACTTCTTTATATATGATCACATCCAGGGTTGTCAGTCAGTGTCAGTCAGTGAGACAGAGAGGGTGGGCTGGGCATTTCTCCAAACTGTGTCTCTGCCAACACTGACATGTCTGCTTCAGTCTGAGAAAAAGAGACAGAAATTAATTTAACAGAACATTACTACTCTGTTTAACCATGATGTCTACATACTACATCTTTATCCATTTTAAACCAACTGTTTATTCATTCATGGAGCACAATGTGAGAGACTCATCAAGGTTATAAACGCAGC
>JAPQRN010010430.1:0-40920 GCA_037367275.1 Coranthus polyacanthus | reverse complement strand
GATTATGGTTTAACACAATACCATCACTGACTAAATATTTAAACGACTCGTCTCATTATTGTCACAGTGAACAAGACAACGCGTGGAAACAACGTGAGTTAAATGTTTCTTCTGCTTCTCAGACATTACTGTCTTTTCGTTCAAAACATCTTCAGACGCTCATATGTTTTATTTCACAGGTCAATAATGAAGGTGAGGAGGTGAAGTATGAAAATGTAGACGCGCGTCCTGCTGCTTCCAGACTGTCGTGATCAGCGACGTCCACCTACTGCATCTCTACGGCGGTTTGTTCAACACACTGAAGCTCCAGGTTAAAACGTTTGTTTTGAAGTCATTGCGCTGAACATAAGCAGATGTTGTTCATTTATGTTGATGAACCGACAGAAACGTATCACGATCTTATCACTTCTTGAGGCTTTGTTTCTCTTTTAGTTCATAGTTTGTGTTTCATGTTGTGTTAAAGCTTTGTCTGTATATGTTTGTCAAATGTAAAGCTTTGAAAGAATTGTTAAAGGTGCTTTACAATAAACTCACCTTGTTTAATGCAGAACAATGTTGCTCAAGAGTCTTATTATGATTATATCTTTTGTCCTGTTGTCTTTCATTTTGTGTAGTTTTCAGTGTGTGGAATGATAGTAACACTTGTCATTCATAAAACTTTAATAAACCGACTATAAATATAGTTACAATGCTCACAATGTATTTATTTATAGTTAAACAATTACTTTTTTCTATATTCATGAGTTTATAATAATATATTTGATGTGCTTTATGGTTCTTTTTTACATTTATCTCTGTCTGAGTCATCTCAGCGTGTGATTGGTCAATCATGTCACATGGTAATTAATGAAGGAGGAAGTGCTGATGAAACTTATCTGTCTCCATCTGTCTGTTTCCTCTCATCAACAGTGATAAAAATACAGTCATTTTTGCCTGTAAACGTGGTTTTAAGACAGATTCACAAAGAAACGAACCTGGTTGGATATTTGGATATTTTCTCTTAATTCCAAATTTTTATTAAAAAACCTGTGAGAAACATCAGCGTTTTATGCAGCTGTAAGTTGTAGCGCTGTCTGTTACGTGGTTTGTGGGTGTAAACCACCTCACTGACTCTTCATGCTACAAACTTTACATCAGTTTTTTTCTGGTTTTAGCTGCTCTGCAAACTCACAACATGACTCATATAACGTAAAACATCTGCAACGGAGGCTGAGTCACGTCCAAATGAACAAAACATGACGATATTAACCTGTACGAAAATCCGCTTGCAAATTTCTCACATACACACACCAGGTCCAGTGTACGTTTGATTTTTGTCAAAACAGTCGCTTCAGGCCATATTTCCAGAAGACTGTGGAGTAGTTTGAAGCCCTGTCGGGGATGTTCAACCCCCACATCACGAGAAAACACACCAACTACTGCCAACCAGTCAACCTTGAGCAATGAGCTTGAGGTGAGCGTTTTCCTTTGCCATTTCTCTTCCAAATGGTAGATAATTAGTGAGGCTTCATTTGTTTAAATGTCTATTGCAAACCATGATGGTATTGTTGTCTCTGTGTAAGTAATGCCTCAGAGATGCTTGACTCGAGGACAAAGGCAGTGATGAACCACTTACAGGTCATTCCTATACAAATACTGTAATCATTTGCTTATAGTAATTAAGTGGTCTTCTTACAGTGTTCATTTTCAGTTCTCTCGTACCTAAAGCTGGAGCTGCATGCAGTTTGTTTCTCATTGTGAACATAAAAAGTACCTGTTAAGTGTATGGATAACGCCTGGTCACGTGATGCCCCTCAGAGGGTAAAGACAGCAGCGAGCCTAGAGAAGACACATTTAAAGTTTGCATAGACTGGTTTGGGTTTAAGAAACTTCACATTGAAGCTTGTGGAGCAACAGTCACAAGCTAACGCTAGCCTAATACTCATCTGCTTAGTGAGATCAATTTGACCCTGTCAGACGTGATCGATTCTGCAAAAATAAGTCACTTACATAAGTCACAGGCGATATTTTTGATGACTACAGAACAGTTTGAGGCTTTATTCAACCCACACATCAAGAGAAAACACACCAACTGCTGCCAAACAATGAACCGTGAGCAACGACTGGCTTGAGCTTGAGGTGAGCATTTTCTTTTTTGCGTTTCTCTTCCAGATGGTAGATAATTAGCGAGGCTTCATTTGTTTAAACGAACCATAAGGATATTGTTGCCTCAAGTAATTCCTCAGAGATGCTTGACTCGAGGACAAAGGTCAGTGGTGGAAGAAATCTACAGATCCTTTACTTCAGTTAAAGTACTTGTATCACACTGTGAAAATACTCCACTACAAATAAATTAAAACAAATACTAAAGTGTTTCCAGTATTATCAACAAAATGCACTTAAAAGCATGAAAAGTCACTGTTTTACTTTTATATCTGATGTTTTTGATTCATTTTACTGCTTCACATATTTAAGGTTGAATCGTTTGAACTACTTTAATAAACTGTTGGTGGTTTCATCTACATCACTGCATCATATTCTATAAGATCATCATATGTTTGTAGCATCGCTGTCCTGTAAGAACCACGTATCTCTGAAAAGTCAGAAAAACCTGCCTGTTTTCAGCTTTGATTTTCCAGCGAATCCAAGAGCGGTTTTAAAGAGTTTGTTTCACTTAAGAAGGAGGAGGATTTTAAACCCGTATCGTGTTTCAGTTTATCACAAACATTCAAAAAAAGAAACCCTGAAAGCAAAATAAATGAACCCTTAAAACAATATGAGGGTGAAAGGATTGTTTCAGACATATTTAGTCAAATTATGTTAAGAATATTTAAATCCAGTTTTTCAGTTTTAAACCCCAGAGTTTACACTTTCATGAATATACTTTCACCTGTAAGATGAGTAGGTATGAGGTGAGACCAGAAGAAGACAGACAGTGAGTGTGAATGTCAATGTCCGTTCTGTGACTGACAAACGTCTCTGTCACATTTATCCTGGTGTTATTAAATCTCATCCACCTTGGTTTCCAAAGAGGATAAAATAAACATTAGAAAGCCTGACCTGCTGTCAGTGGCCGAGACTAAATGACCACAAACCTGACCTCAGCTCATCACAGAAACTGACTGTGACAGATTAGCATTCAGAGAGACCAGACGCTGTCTGACCACGTCCACCTCAGCTCCGGGTTCAGGGTAACTGATTGGATTAGTAGAACAGGAAATGGAAAATGAATCATAAGACAAAAGGTGAATAAGACTAATAGGTGAATAAGCGTAGATAAACAGAGGAGAGGAGGATAAACTGTGAATCTTCTTCTGCAAAAAAAGCGTCTTCTGAACGGTGCAGAGATGTAGTGTCTGAAAACACAGCGATGACGACAACACACCACACTCACGGTGATCTTGCAGGTTGAGTGAATGCCACATTGGGAGACATGCTGCAATAAAAGCTTCATCACACTCTGCATCAGACTGTATCATTTTAGATTCACATCAGATTGTTTAACAAATGCCTGAGTTGTAGCTCAGAGAGTTTGGTCAATGAAGCTCTTCAACTTGGCTTGTGGTGGATTTGTCTCATAGTGCAACGTAGAAACAGACAGTTACATCTTTATAACTTTAGTCTGCTTTGATGAGTGTCAGTTTTCAATCACAGCAAACACAGACTTGAGCTCTAAACATATTTGCTCAACCTTGATGTGGAGTGTCAAGTTTACCCATGATGTTAAAGCAGAAAAAAATCCATCGCTTTTCAGGTTGAATGTTGGGGTTGGTCACCGGGCGTGTCCTGAATGACCGTCTCCGATTTGCGTCATACTTTCAGTATCACTAATGCCACTGGTCCTAGTAAACACCATACAAAATGTCAGCCTTATATCTTTCATCATTAGTTTTCTGAGATATTGGGCTTTGAAAATGGAGTGTGACGCTGATTTTACTGTAGAAAGGAGTGGTTCAGAAAAAGATTCTTTCACAGAAGTTAATGACATCTTCTACCTTAGAACAACTCCTGAACAACATCCATCTATCATTAATAGTTTGGGTTAGGGTTAGGTTAAGGGTTATGGTTAGTAATGACAACAAAATTTTCCTAAAGACCCTTACATTTTAGCTTTTGAGGCTTTCAGGAGTTGGGCGCCACTGGAGAACATCCCGTCATCCATATGAAATGTGTGCAGGAACTGTGGACGACTTATATATATATATATACATTATATTTGTATTCTGGCACTGTGTCACAATTCAACCGATTGCTACAACCGCTAAGACTTCCATTCAGTAATTCTGCAAGGGGTTGTGGACCTGAATGTGAGGGTTTGGGTATTAACACTAGCTGCCTGGGAGGTTTCATGAAGCCCATGTAATTTCAAATCTGTCCTTTTATGAATTACAGAATGGAGTTCGCTAGGGGGAAGAAGAAACAATTCATGATGTGGATGTGCTCCTGCTTCCATGGCTAATGAAGCCATATCTGGAGGGCAAATGGGTAACACCAGAACCATCTACTGTCAATCTCCACTTGAGTCAAGCCGTGGTGAGGTGCCTATTAAAAACATATGACTTTCATGTCTCCTTATTCAGCGACAACATCTCTGCTACCTCCTTTTTGTGGAAGCCACAAGGAACAATAGATGGGCCCTGAACATGAAGACCAGAAAAGGAAGGAGAACATATTAGGAATGTTTCCTGTTTTACTTTGTAAGTCGTCTTCCCCATGTGTCCTTGCTTGTTTTTTCTCTCCGATCTCCACACAGACCTGCTTCTCTTTCAGTACTCAATCTAAATACATCCCACTCACCTTCCCTTTGTTCTTTGCCTGTTCGTAATGTTCATGTTCACTCATCTGTTCTCCTCATGTTTTCTCCTTGTGATTCTTTTTGTGGACTTTTGGGAGGCATGATGTTTCACGTTCTTCATACTGCCCTGTAAGTCTAGTTCTTCCTTTGTTCTGCTTTTTGAGTCCTGAGTCTGCATCTGGGTCCTTCTGTTACTTTGAAAAACCCTGACAAATGCATTGTGTGCTTATTATATAGACAATGCTGTAGTTGTCTACAGTTACTGTTATTATTCTTGTCCAATGTTGCACAGCTAGACATTATACATGTCTTTATCCAATCTCTCTTAATAATTAATGCTCTTTTTTTCCTCAATCAGGCCTCCATCAACCAAAACCTAATGCCACCTAGAACTACTGTTCTGATTACTGAAGTACTTTCAAAGCCAGATTAGACTCATAAGCCACTTAAATTGGGCAGCAGAATAAAGACCGTCATACTCGACCTTGAGGGATAGAAACAACAGACTGGAGAAGAAAATATATGATGCAGCTTTAAAAACATGTGAAATTGAATAAAGCTATGCAGAAAAGAATGTGAACATTTGTTCTCCAGATGAAACAAGTCAGAACATTTATGTTTTCTCTCAGTATGTTGTAGTAATAACTGTCTCCTCACAGACTCATAGGTCTGTGCTGAAAACTGCTGTATTTCTGTTGTATTTGCATGTAAATACACCAATCTGCTCTGTAGAAATCCTGACGCTGCTGCAGAGCGTAAATGTAGCGCTCTCTGACCTCGATGATAAACAGAGACAGTTTAAATAGGCTGTATTGATCAGAAACGGACAGAAAATGTATAGCCATTACCGAAGCGAGCCAGTCCTCCACTTCCAGGCCCCGTACGACACAGCGGATCAATACTGTGGACGAGTGAAATGTAAATGTTTATGCTGCAACAGGGTTTTCCTTTAGGCTTTTGAGTGCAGGAAGCAATTAGTGGAGGTTTTAAAAACACGATGGGCAGTGTTTTACACGTTACTGCCAGTTAAAGCCACTTTGTGAAAGTAAACTCTGCATAGTACAGTATCATTTCTTAATCCATTCGTCATCATTTGCCTATATAATCATTTATCCTTAAGGAACTGGTTGCTCAGTTCAGGGAATGTTGTGTCTCCGTCTCCATGGAGGCAACCTGTTCCCTCTGGCGATATAAACGAGATGAAACGTGTGTCGAGATGAAACATAATTCTAAATGTATTCCATTTATACAATTAGATTCTCTTAAATCCCACTAAATCTTACACATTGAATTCCCAAAATGGGTCACAAAGCTGTTTTTATTGTGTCCCCAATCATCCCAGTAAAACACATCACAATAGAAGAAGAAGAAGAAGAAGAAGAAGAAGAAGAAGAAGAAGATTCTCTGGAAAAGTTTATACAAGATGCAAAGCCATGTGAAAAAGTCAGTTTTAAAGAAGACAAAAAAAGATGAAAATTATATGAAAGCCTGCATTTAATTAACATTAATGATGGATAAAATTTAGTAAAAGACATTTTGGCAATCCATGACGTATTTTTGGAAATCTGGGTCCCGACCACACTGGACCGTTTTAAAGACACAGAAGAAATGAAACAAACCCAGGAAACAGACCTAAAGAAATACTATGTTAGCAAACATTCTTTCATTGCTTTTTAACGTAACCCTCGTAACCTGCTTAGTTTACATGCACACATGCCTGTTGGGAAGTTCTTCCAGTTTTTAAAGTGCTTTACAGTCCAGTGGATTAAATGGCTTGGAACAAAAATGCAGCAGAAATACGTTGTGTTGACCAAAAATGTCAGGAAGCATTCAGGAAGAAAGTAGCGCTGTGAGAATTACATGGATGTTTTTGACTGACTGAGAGAGAAGAACCTGCCAAAAGACTGCACACATGAGTGGATTTCACAGATAAAAGCAAACAGATCCAATCTAATGTTTTAGGTTCAGTACAAGATGAACAATTAAATAACAAAAGAACAACTTTCATCTGCTAGTATTTTAGTACAAGTGTCAAACGGATGGGATTCAGCTGCTGATGTGGAGTTTGATGAGAGGTGATGGTGGAGGTAGTGATCCATGAAATATGAGTAAAGTGAGATGCATGGTTGGCGGCGGAGGCTGATCACGGTTTAAAAAAACCCTCTGAGGTGATCTACTGAAGGAATACGCTTTTGAAAAATATTCACCATGAATTTAAATCAGCATTCACTTGCTTTTTTTCTTTTCTTTTACAGAGTTCTCCCTCTGAGGTAAAAAAGCAGCTTTCTCTTAATGGCAGCAGATAAAATGAACGAACTGTGAGTCACATAAACCTGACCTGACAGGTGAGAAGAGCGTCAGACACCATCAGGTCTGCAGGCTATCGACACGCGACGGGCGCTTTGACTTTTCAAAACACACCAGACGTGATAAGAGGGAAGCTTTTTCAAGAAGTGCTAATGGGACCTTCTGTCTACAGAAAACCAAAGGACATCAAATGTAGACTGAGAAGCAATAGAAGATTCAGGAAACATCTTTTAACTTTGTATCCGTTTGTCTGTATCTAAATACACAGGATGTAGCATTAAGATCTCTAAAAACAAGGTATATATTTTGCAGACATTTGTGCATTCGTTACAAGATATTCATAATTTATACACTGTAAAGGTCCATTTCATTTGGTCGCTTGTCAGTGGTGTCATATCCTGTTCGATAGGGTAACATTAATGCAATGAGATCATGAGACTACGGAGGCGAGAACAAGATCCAACATGGCGGCTTCATGCTGCCAGATCTGACTAAACTAAAATGAATAAAACTTAGTCTGATCACCTTGAAGCATTTTCACTGCACAGGAGATCAACCTTCCCTGATCCAGGTGGAGGACCTGGATCAGTTCATTGACTGCTACTACTTTTACCATAATGGAGGACGGCAACAACCTGGACCACCAGACTCACAAAGGAGGAAGGAAATGATCTGCAGCATACCGCAGACATAATGGACAGTTTGCTCAAATCCAGCTGTTTTTTTACCACTGGTTTCTCAGACTGCTACATTGTTGTCGTCTCCATCGTCTCTTTCCAACCTGTAGAATAAGACACGCCCACAACGGTTCACACTTCAGGTCAAGTGAAACCTGCTTCTTTTGGTTCTCGCTGGGAACCAAAGTCCCAGATTCCAAACCAATTTATTTTTGGTTTAAATGCTCCAAAGAGTTTGAAATAAGGAACAGCACCAGTTCCATGTTGGTGGAAAAGGATTGTTAGTGAACGACACACGGTGCATATGTTTAGGGCTTTTATTGTGAAAGGTAATAACTGAAGTGGAGGATCTGCAATGAACGGCAATTGACGTCTTTTACTATTGTTTTGATTGAGAGATGTCTAGTGGTTGACAATACATACTGTGCGTTTAAAACCAAAAGACAGGTTAATACAAGACTGGATTGAGACCCAGTTGTCCTGCCTTAGACCACTGGACTAACCACTACAGACCAGGAACACCTAACAAGACCTGCTGACCCAGTCATCGCCATCACAATGTGGTCCTTGTCAAAGTCGCTCAGATCCTTACGTTGCCCATTTTGCTGCTTCCAACACATCAACTTCGAAGACTAAATGTTCACTTGCTGCCTAATGTATCCCACCCACTGACAGGCGCCATGGTAACGAGATAATCAACATTATTACCACTTCACCTGTCAGAATGTTGATCTCCATCAGGATCTCACCCAAACTCTGCACTTCACTCTGTTTTTAGTGTGTTTATGTCCTACTCATTGCAAACTGCACTACGCGCAAACTCCAGGTTGACGTCCACGTTTGTTTTGGTACAAGAACGGGTGACATTTGACAGACATTTTGGGTGAGATTCGTTGGTGCGCTGACAGATTGTCCAGTCGTTACTGAGCAGTTGTTGAGTGTGTTGTGTAGTGGACTGACTCGGGTGTCAAACACTACAACCTGCTCCAGTCGCTGGAAACTCTGTGAGAAGGTTTCAGCTCTTCTCCAGCTTTAGATTTTATTTCACGAATATCAGTCTAAATCAAACTGATGATGCACTACTCTGCGCTCACTTTTAAAAGGATCAGATTTTTTATACCATTGGAAAAAATAAATATTCAACACAGGGGATTCATCCATATTTAAGTTTTAACTAAGAACTGGTCACAAATATCATAAGCTCAAAACCTGTGATTGTACTTTATTAAGGGCACAGTACGATAACCATCAATGTGGCATTTTCACATTCAGAAAAATAACGTATGTCAAAGCATCAGAAATACACTAATAATACAATTAAGCAAAGAGAAAACGTAGTTCAGACAGCATTACGAAACAAAAGTGCACATATTATAACATCATGATGTACGCGCACGATATAAACCAACACAGTCCATTTTCATTTGTTACATTTTCACATTTATTCCCACTTTACCGACCTTTCGTCATTTATTTTCTGGTGTGTTTTTGTCCTCTTTAATAGTGTCAAACTTTTTCTTTCTTCTTTCAGCATCACATTTTCCAAAGAAAGTTTTCCAGGTAGTTTATTATTATTCAAGTTTTCTCATTTTCTCTTATTTCCCAGACATTGTTTCATGATAAAACTCAGACATTCAGAGTCCCACAGGTCACCTTTTTTCCCCTTCAAGTAGGTTTTCTATTTTTTTCTTTATCCTGGAGATGAACAGAACTTTTGATCTTTTGATCCCTGCTAATTAAAGTCTTAAATGTGCTAATTGTGTTTCAGCCCATTGGCTTCAGGCCCACGTCTGTGTCCTGGTCGTCCCCTGCGCCGACAGAACAAAAAGCCTGACGTGGACAAAAGGAAATTTCACTTTTATCCACCGATACGTCAGCATCCATGTTGCTATATTTGACTCAGATTGGTTAACAGAGCGTAATCTTATTTGCACAGGGAATATTGGCTCTTCTTTCAGTCTGAAAAGAGCTCCTCATTTATTGGACTGCGCAGTCTCCGGAGGTGTGATGGGTCTAATTACACTCAGCAGTGATAAGACCATTAAAAAACCCAAGTGAAAACTGTCCGCTTCACTTAGAAAGGTGGAAACTGTTGTCTCATAATATTACTCTTCCTGTACAGGGTGTTGAGTTTGTCCACAAGTTGTAATGTGATTTCATTTATTAATCACAGTTATTCAAGCATCCGTGATCATTTCTAAGATAAGGACTCTTTACGACTCTTTTCTCGCTCTCAAGTTCCTCAGTGTCTCTTTTCTGCTCCTCTAGCAGCAACATTACGCGTCTACTTCATCAGAGTTGAACTGTTTTTGGAAACTTGTCGTCCATGCTGGTGTAGGTACTGTTTAGGACATGTAAGTTTAGTGTTTCATATGGAGGATTCGCACATGCTCGTGTGCTCGCGTGAGGTTTGCGTTGGAGTCTGTCGTTCTGGGAGCTGCTTGTTTTACAACACTTGTTAACTCCATTACTAAACTAACAACCACGGAAGTATAATAAGAACTGATACCAGATTTGATGTCAGTTCCACCAGTGGCCATTTCTGGTACTGCAACAAAAAAAATCCTCTGCGGCCCAAAAAGCATTTTCTCCTTTTGTCTAAAATGATAAGAGATGTCTGTAAAACTGCTGACAGGACACCTACAACTGCAAAAACGTTGGAAATTAATCGTTTTATTCTCAGAGTTTCTAACATGGAGGTGTTAAATGTTTTAAATCTCCTAAACGCATTTAAAATCTGTGACGTCACAGTACTGTAGTTTGAGTTCCAACTGGTTGGCTGAATGGGTGAAGCTAGTCCAGGTGTGCACTGGGCGGCATAACGCGGAAGTTAACACGGAAGTAGAACTTTTTGAGCAGCTTTCCATTGAACAGAACAGGCACCATTTTTGCCGTCTGGAATCCAGTTCCTATTACACATCCAAGACAACAACCACAGTACCCTCATTTCCAATTAGAGGACATGGTGTTTGTTTCTGCAAAAGTCCTTCAAGTCATCAGTGCCTTTCTTCTGCTTCTCTACAACGACGTGTTCAACTCTTGCTACTGTTAGCCTAGAAATGGAGTTAGCTAACGTTAATAAATGACCAGCTTTCAGCACAAAACAGACATAAACTTCACACAAGTACACGAGTATGTGCCAGTCTTACATATTTAACCTTTTAATGAGATTAATCTTCCCTGAAGTTAAACAATCAAATCAGAATATTAAAACGATGTTCAGATTAGAGCATGCTACTATTCATGCTTATATAACTACTAAACTGTACATCTAACAGTTGGAGGGTCATTAGTTTTAGAGGTTTTGGGAAACAAAGACCAGACAGATATTAAAGATATTGGAGATATTCTGATTTAAGCCAGGTTAATGTTTCTGCATCAGCAGCTACAGCTGTAGGTGACATCTGGTCCAAAAGGTAGCTACACATCGAGGCTAATGGCGCCAACGTCGATGCCAGGTGGATACTGTGGGAGCTGTGATTGGCTGCTCAGTTGTGAAGCCGGTTGTGAATGAGGAAAACATGGAAGCAGTGGTGGATTGGAGCTAAATACTGTTACTCAAGTGCTGTACGTAAGTACAAATCAGAGGTACTGGTACTTTACTTTCCATTTTCTACAGCTTTATACCTGTACTGCACTACATCTCAGAGACAAATATTGTACTTTTTACTCTATTTCCTACATTTGTCCAACAACAGCAACAAGCAGTTCCTTTTAGTTTTTAAGTTTTACTTTTTAACAAGGCAGAGAAAACAATGTTATTAGATGTAACCACAGCTGTCCATTGGTGCTCTGTATCAAATGTAAAACTACAAACAGTTTCAGTGACAAATATAATTAAAGTAAAAAATGATGTGCAATAAGAGCGTGTTGTTGGAGTGAAATCCAATTTGCAAGTATAAATAAAACCTAGAGTGCAGGCGTCTTTAGGGACAATGCTGTACCTTACGCTGCTGCCCCTTGTGTAGACGACAACCCCGGCTTCACTCTCTGGGAACAATGGACGTCTGCACAAATTCCCAATGCAATTCATTCTATAGTTGCTAAAACTGACAGTGCCATTGTTAATTTGATCAAAGCATGACCACATGCAGAGAACAAAACAGAGAAAATAAGCAAAACACAAAGCAACAGCCATGAGGACAGAGTGTGATTTCTCATTATTTTTGTTTCAACGTGAATATTTGCATGATTAGATGCAGACAGAGTAGTCATTATCAGAGAGGGAATGATCGTTTTTGACATAATAAATGCTCAGCTAATTTTATGGTTAGATAATCTAATTAAATAATGCTTACTGCTTGTCCCATTTTAATAACATGCACAGTCAGTTTCAGTCCATCCAAAATATTTAGAAAGCAGGACCAGTGTGAATGTAAGTGTTGAATTACTTGTTGTAATGTGGCAGCGTGGGCTTTTAGTTGTTTTTGTTTAACTATGGCTGGTTTCTAACAGTGATACTGGGTTTTTCCTGGTGAGTTTAAGGCCATTTTCACACCTGAAAGTCTGAACCACGGTCTGTACCAGGGTTGATGGTTTTGTAGACATTTGGTCTGGTTCGCGTTGCTTTCCCACTGCAATTTCGGGGGTGGATGAATGTGTCCTGCTGACATCATCTACATGTGCTGCGCCTGACATCAAGCGTTATTCTATATTCTTGAAGTCTAAAATCGTGGCTGGTTCAGGAGAGTTTTCTTCACTGCGCAGGACACAGAGTGTAACGCAACAAAGGCAGTGATATTCTGTCTGTCTGGGTGATTTTGTGGTGAGGAGTTCTTACTTTTATTTTTCTTTTATCCTTCTTTAACATTAAACAAGTTGTCTGCCTTCTGTAAAAAGAAAAAAAATACATTAACCAACAAGTCACTGTAAGGACCTTTAGTCACTTCACACTTCAACGTCTAACTTAGCCCAGTCCACCTTTTGTTATCACTGTAACTTCCTGTAATTGGTCTCAAAGTGTGGACGATCCAAAAAGTGTTTTCACACTGTACATGAACCAAACCACGGTTCAGTTTGATCTGGACTGAAACCACCTCTTTTTGTTGGACCAAAGACCAGCTGTTTGGTCAGCACTGTGGAGGTTTCACAACTACAAATTTCCCTATGTTGGAAGAGTGGTAGTTAAGCCAGCATTAGTTGGCTCAGCGGACAGAAGCGATTTGTCCAACTGTTTATTTCCACATTTAGGAAGGAAGCGTTGAAAACTGAAACCAAGGGATCATAACCAAGCTTCAAGAATGTCTTACAACAACACCCGAAAAGACAAAACTTGCTAAATAACTCTACTGGGGACCAAAAGCAACCATTAGATCTGGGAAAAGTCAGGTAGTTCTGATGCTCTCTACATTGATTTCATGTTACTTTGTCTTCGATGGTTCCCAGAATGGTCTGAGTGCTGCACCTAAGCCTTATTCTGGTAGCGAAAACCCCTTTCTTGCTCCCACAATCAGACACACCTGACCAAATTAAGGCTAAAAGCTTCCAAGTTCACAATCTCAACCACATAGCAAACCAACTCTAGGTGTGAAAATATACCATTCGAGGCTCTGAACAGATTAAAGCAGATGGCAGGTTGTACAGGATGGCAGTGAAACATTCAGAAAGACCAGGAGGTGATGATCCATCTGCCCACTGCTCTGCGGTGACTCACGCAAGTGTCAAAGTGAAACATTAAACCCATAGCCTCAGTTTTAATGTCTGCAAAGTGAGATTGAAAAAGCAGAATTGATATTCATTTAGCCACCCCTCTGTTAATGACAAAGATGATTTGAGGAAGCAGCACTTGTCTATAACCACCCAATGCTTCGCCGTTTTCCTGTGGTCACATCGACAGACACCTACAGTTGCATCCACTCCTTCGACATCTGTAATTTCAGCTCCACTTATATCTGATTGTCTATTTAAGGAGCTAAGAGCCGGGGGTGACAACCAGTAGTTAGCTTTGCCCTGAACAAATGTCCTGCCACAACCCTCCTATAAAAGAAAAAAAAACCCTGAAACATTGATTTCTATCAAGAATGGGGAAATTGCTGCAGTCTGGGGGCGCTGCCGTGTGAGTGCATAGGAACGTTTGAGTGTTTATGTGATCAAAGCATAATTTTCCCTCACAGAAAGTAAAGCATGAAAGCTGAAAAACACATCTGAAAATGTTAAAATAAAAACAACGTCAAAATGCACTCAAAAGTACATCACAGCTTCTTTTTTTTTCTCCGCAGGTTTGAATACATAGCAGACGATCTGTGCACATACTCGATCACCTGTTCGTCATGCGAAAGCAGCAGAACAAAGCACTGACGTTAATGGTGTGTGTGGCTCTGTTAGGCTGTGTAACTGCCAGAAGCACAAAGGAAGAAGCTGTTGAGGTTTTCCAGTAGCTCTCGTGCCACTGAGGGTAGACAGATGTCGTCGGAGAAGATGTGGTGGACAGAAGTTCTGGTTTATGCACAGTGGGTCGTGCTACTCTGACTTCTTCTCGTGCTGTGTCTTGTCCTTGCTAGTTTTGGTGAATTTGGTTTTTAATTTGAGTTCACTTTTAGTTAGTTTTACAAGTACATACATAGTTTAATTTTTATTTCATTTTGACTGGGTTTAGTTTTTATTTGGCTTTAGTGTTACATCGTTTTAGTAAATGTTATTATAGTTATTGAGGAAAGCCTTGATTTAAAGAAGCTGAAATGGTTGGGTGACATTAAATATGATTTACAAAATCATAGTTTATTAAAAGGTCCCATATCTTCCAAAGCCAGTTGTAATTCATTTTACTTCATGTTGCATTGATTGTAGTTTTGATTTACTTTCTGTGTTTGTGATTTCAGTTCATTAAATTATTCTTTCACTTAGTTTCTTTTTTTAAATACAGTGGAAACCACTTCATCACATGTCATATAAGACAAACTGATCACTACAAGCAGATGATTATTATAGCCAAACCTTTAATTTGTATGTTTTCTGTTTTATTAATGATAACTGGGTTCATTTACCTTAAGCTGTTGATAAATAAAGACAGATAGATATTTTGGTACCTGTTGCATTTGACATGTACAGGTTTTTCACACTCAGCTGCTTGTACTTCCAGTTCAAACGATGTGACATGATCGCAGCATTAGCCTGGTTGTTTCGTCCAGTAGCTTCCCTGTGCAGTTTCTTAATCACAAAAAGCCTCTGGAAACTCTGAAACCGTCCACTTAAGAAGGACAAAAAAAACCCAAATGAACACAGTGAGCCGACTACTGGATCACTCTGATTGAAATATCTAAACAGCATTTGTATAGGACTGATTCTGCCCCAGGATTTTTGATCCATATAAAAGCGTTTAAAAGCCGTCCTGCGGGTCAGGGAACGCAGTCCTCTCGATTCCCGTTGGTGTCAAACACCTGCAGGGGAGTTTTAGAGTTTTATTAACACCTGCTTAACAGCGTGAAAGAACAAAGCAGAACCTCAGAATTAATCAGCCACTCAGAATGCATAATTTCTGCAGAGTGGAGAGTTTGTTTTTCTGAAAAGCCCCTTATTTTAAGCCTTAGTATGAGTTGAGTTCGAGTTGTTAAACTCGTGTCCGTCCCTGACTCATCAGCTTTGGTTCAGCTGTTAATTCAACATAGATATTGAATTCAGCCATTTCTATCCTGGACTCTTTAGCAGCTGTTGTGCAGTTTATCATGTTACTAGAGGCACATGTACAGTGTTTATTAATGGTCATGTGATTTGCGTTCCAGACGTGTTAGAATGGACAGATTATTTCTCAAACTTTGCTGTTAGTCTGGACGCAGATGGTTAATTGTTAAGTCTTTCTAAGGGCATTTGCTTCAGAGTCTGAAGCAAGGTTCATTATTATTATTTCTTACGTTGCATACATTTTGTCTGCTTCATTTCAATTTTGGGAGCAAATATATCCTGCCGTCATCTATGTGTGCTGCGTCATCATCGTCAGCGTTTGACATCGCCGTGTTGTTCATGAACCTAATTTCAACTTCTTCTGTTTTGTTTTTCACGATAGCCTTGCATGACTTCCTGTAATTGGTCTGGAGACCTGGTTCTGGAGACCACCTTGTTTAGTGGGACCAAAGGCAGCTGTTTGGTCTGCATGTTGGACTGTCGGACGTTTCACAGGTTCTGGTTCGAATCAAACTGGAAAGTCTGGAACAAATGAGGTAAGTGTGAAAGCGTCTTTAGTCACCGTTTTGTTTGGTAAAACTAGATGAAATGGCACCAATTTACAGACTGAAAGACATTTAAATGTTTCAACTAAACAGAGCAGAAGTTGGCAGAACTTGAATGACTATTTTAACATCAGCACTGTTCACACTATCTGCATGTTCCTTTAGCTGCAGTGTGAGACCTGGTGGATACAGATACTAACAGAGCCACAAACCATACATTTACCAAGGAGGTTTCTTCCACACATGGAGATATTTTGGTTGACAAGGCTTCGGGTTGTGTTCAACGTGTGACTGCATTCCATAAAACTCCAAAACTGAAGTGGGAGGAGTTGAAAACCATAGCGATCAGGGTTCAATCCTTCAATCGTCCTGAGCATTAACCAAAATGTCTTCAGGCAGGATGTGGACTCCCTCATGTTTCCACAGTGTGTGTGTCTGAGCCTCCTTATCAAGATGCACCAGACAAAAACAGGCCAAATTCTCAAAACAGGTGTGGATCCATACAGTGTCGCAAAATAGATGAAAAATGGCTTTTTGATCAGTGATAAGCACAGAGAAACAAGCTTTCACAGCCGACATGCTACCATGCTGTCAAACAAGACTGTTTGGACCGTTTCTCCCGGTTTAAACTGTTCCAGGCAAAATATTAACATTTCTTTATCGAGAATCTTTGAACGAATGGTACGTCTGTAGAGCGAGAGCGGTAGCGGTAGAAAAGTGGATCTGACAGGGAAAGATGTTGCTTTTGCGTTTCCCTTTGGAGTGTCGTATTTCTGGCAGGCACTTTTTGCTCGGTGGCTGAGTTGTGGATGTTTGTTCATCAGGAGAAGCTGGTCTGATCCTAAACCTCTCTTTTACCAATCCACACGGCTCCTGCCTTTTTTAAAATAAAAAATTTTAATTTTTGCACGAACACACCTCTCCTGCTATCATCCCATCTGAGCTGAAAAACCCAGACTCCATTCTCCTTTTTTTTTTGATTTGCTTCACAGAGCCACTTCCTGTCTGCTGGAGTTACCGTTGGCGGCCGGCGCGATGATGGCCGCCGTGGGCGTGGTCTTCTTGATGGAGGTGAGGCGGATGTGGGAGGTGCTGTGCAGGTAACTGGCCTGGCGTTCAGGACGAGGACCTCGACCACATCGCAGCTGGCTGAGGGACAAGAAAAGTCACAAACTGTAAACTGAGTGCACAAAGTCCTCTTTTAAAGTACACACTCATAGGTCCATTTGTTTCCAGTAATTAAAAGATTTCACTTCATCACTTTAGAGCAGAGACGCCAAAATTGTTTCCTATGAAAGTACACAAATAAATGCTGTGTGAAATTATTATCCTTGTTTTATTACATGAACATATTTAAAATGATGTTGAGAATATAAATAACTAGAGAGAGACAGAATGCTATTAATCTTCAACAGGGAATTTTAACTAGTGTGCTGTATTTTTTGTAGTCGATACAGTTTTAAGAACAGAATAAGCACGAGCTCCTCAAATGTCATGGTCTGTCAGAATAAAGGGAGCATGTTTGGCCGACACTCTACTAATGCTGAAACTGATCAAACGAAAACTAAATGGTTTCTAAAAACACAAACATGGCCCACGAACACTGAGTGTCCCTACTTTAGACCAAGGTTACATCCATTAACTGAAATGAAATAAAAGCTTTAAAAAAAACTTGGCCCTTAAAACACACCAGTGTACATGTTTTATAGGATGGTTGTTCCTAATTGAATATACTTTTTAAAATGAAAACTCACTTTAGTCCTTTAGTTTACTTGTGTTGACACTCATTTACTACCTTTATGGTCTTTAAAATTCTGAGTTAGACTTGAAAAAATGTCTTGAGAGAATGAATAGATAATTAAAAAGAGAGATATGGACAGAACAGAAACATGTGTTTCATATGTTTCCACGATCCTCGCATCAGCAGCATCTCAATTATTACAACTTACGTTTCAAATGAATCTGACTTGAAACAGATTTTAAACGATTGACTGAAAACCTTCTCGTGGAGATCGACGCTACTAAAAACAAGTATTCCTGTGTTATGTCCCAGTTTTTGGATGACAGCACTAAGCCATTAAAAAGGTGAACTCTGCCCTTTTTCACCTGGTTCAGCAGTGAAGGAGTTCTGGAGTCTCTGCCGCAGCCTTACTGTACTGAACCGGAATAATGTGGTTCAGCGTGGAAGCAGACACTGTCCCCTCTGAACCGAGACAGACCGAGAGATCCCACGTTCTCTTTGGAATAAGAATTTCCCATTGAACGACTTATGAAAGGCTTACGCCACCCAACAAACCGACTGCAAGTTCCTCCTGATCGGACCAGTCTCTTGTGATTGAGGTGTGTTTTTATTCTGACGGGGCTGTTATTCCCATTATTAGTGGAATATTAGGATCCATGGAAATGCAGTTCGAGACACATTACTGCTGCTGGTGTTCTGACGTATTTACTTTTCACTTCCCACTGATATCAGCTCCTGCAGCTTTAAGAGATTAGTATGTTTTCCACATTACTGCTGACATTTCCTGCGTTACGTTTAAAACTTTCCTCTCAAAATGTACACATAACATCGCCCAAGAGACACTGTTTTGTACATTTGGTCACAAATTCGATTTAAATATTGAAGGGAACAATTCATAAGAGTGGTGGCTTTGAGGAGATGTGGGTGATCTAATGACGGTTTACAGATACTAGCTCCCCGGGTAAAAGGATTAAAGGAATAGCGTTGATGTATTTTATAGAAGTCGTCACACTTTGACCAATAACATCACACAATAGAAACATCCTTTAGAGCAATAAGAAATAAATCCAGGTTAAATGCCGGCGCTTTATGCTACAGCTCAGTTATAATTGCTTCCCAAAGGCACGTTTTATTTTCCCAACTCTTCCCCGCTGCTGCAGAGGTGTCAGGATTTGCCTGCAGATCTGACCCAGATGAGAGCACAAAGCCGTCCGTGGGTTACTGTTTTTCACTGTGACAGTCGCAGTTTTGAGGAGGATTGTAGTGGAGTGGGACTGAGGAGTTTTAAAGCAGATTGCCATCCTGCCGGGGTAGAATAATGAGAAGTTGCAGGATGCTTAATGGAAGTGGGAGCTCTCAAAAGGAGATTTAGAAAACGATGAGGAGGCCATGATTACTTCGTTTGGTGCGGAGGTTATGGAGCCCATTCACGGTGAAAAATGAAGTGCTTTCCTTCGACTCGTCGTCTCCCAAAGTGCTCAGACTTCTACAAATGTTCAGCCTGCTGTAAAGTTTTGATTAGTCGACAATTGCAATTTCCCACAGTCTGAAAACATCCACCAACACTGAGCAGCACTTTGAAAGCTGAGAGTGATTTTCATCTGTATCCTCACGTCACTGATGCACTTTATGCCATTTTTTATTAGCATTTTATAGGATAAAAATCAATAAAGAAATATTACCTGCATGTTTTCCATCTTTTTATGGTTCGGACAGTTAATTTATGAAGCAAATTCACCCCATTCTCTCTGGATGTGAAAAATAGACCTGTCAAACTGGAAGCTGAAGTACGGCAGCGTAAGATTATATCCATATCTGATTGTTTTATTGGCCTGTAGGTCGTATCTGACAATCACTCCTCTCTTTAAACAGAAGAATTACCGTGTAGTCCTGTACTGTATTTGTAGCTAAGTGACTTATATGTTGAGGTTAAAGCTAAAGCTGTGGACACTTTATGGACAATAGCTGTATTTTCAGTGAATCATTTAGTGTAAGTTCCATCAAAATCATTTTGTCCTCAACAGGTCACGTTGACTACAAGTGAAACTGAATGATGGATGATGTCGAGACGTACACTTTCAACTTCTTTTTTTAGACTTCTCCTCCTCAAGGCAGCCATTATCATCCACACCTTCCTCCTTTTCTTTTCCTGCAGACCAGACACGGTCCAGAGCCTTGCCTCCCGCCGGTGTCAAAACGTCATGCTACTCTCACCCTCTGAGACCTACACCTTCTGATATAGCTCTGAGGAAGTACATTATTTCTCCAGCTCTTTCACTGTGAAAGAGTTTTTCAATTCCCAGAATGCCTAATTGCATAAATAAAACCCTCCTTTCCCCATCATAGAGCAGGCAATGCATCAAGAGTTACTGCACAAACTCCAGGACTCCAGGACTACATAAATCACAGTTACCATCTCTGCAACGTCCCTGCTTCAGTCTTGTCAGTTCGATATCATCTTTTAAGGCATGTTCACTCTGTTACCAAGTTGAGCTGATGGTTGGATGATGTTCCTCCCTCGGCTGCCTCCATCCCAGTGACAGATTGAATCATTAACTCTTGATGCTGCAGCAAAACTGCACATGGACATCGACACTGTCCCCACTGGAAGCCACGGAAAAACCAACGCTCGGAAAAACCAATGCTCGGAAAAACCAACGCTCAACCCCTGCCTCTCCCGTTAAAAAAAAATCCTACACACCGTTTCAGACGCCGGTGTGTGTGTTTTATATTCTCATTTCTGAAAGTCTTATCACCAGCACCTGTTTCCTGATGACATCAAGTCATGACAAGACACAAAGTGATGACTGGTCAGGGAGCCGTGTCGTCAATAAACCCCTTCTGCAGTAGTTTAGTGCTGTTATTACTTTATGGTGCTTTATTGTTACTATTGGACGTTGTTAGAGACTAAAGTAAAGTAAAGTAGAAATTTACTGTCCTGGAAAATAGAATGCCGTAAAGCCACTTATTTTATTTCATTCCTAAGAATTTGAAAGTTGTGTTACATGTAGGGATGCATGCACCGATCTTTAAATTCTTGGCTAATACCAATGTTTAAAATAAGAACTTGGCTAATGCTGATGTTTTTATGTTATCTGTGGATGCCATAGATTGACAAAGCACAGTCTGCATCCACAGAGGAGCTGGGATGCACGATGGACAAGAACAAGTGGTTTCCACTTTTTGCCACGTCTTCGTTTTGAAACCACTTTCCCGGTGTATTCCCTTGTCTCTACTAGGCCCTCTACTATGTGGTCTTTTTGCATACATAAGATTGTGAACCACAGGTCATGGTCAGATGCTGGTTGTTGCTTACAATTGGTGTCCAAACCGAGCTCGATAAAGTTAACGTTCTGCGGTCTGGTCGTTGTGATCTCTCCATCGCCTGAAGCCTTGATAACACATGGCAGGTCGGTCGATGTCTCAGGAACAGTTGGACAGAATGTCTTCACGTTTGGCACAAACGTTCACATGGACTCAACTGGAAAGATTTTGGTGTCCAAAGGTTGAAGGTCAAGATCACTGTGACCTCATGTCTGTCCATTCTTATCAGGAATACCTTGAGGGAATTTCCTCTAATTTGGTAGAAACTTTCACTTGGACTCAGAGATGAACTGATTAGATTTTGGTGGCCAAAGGTCAATGTTGTGATGACGTGTATACGGACAGATAGTGGATGCATCTGATTGAACTTAGCTCTTATTCATATGTTTATTTACTTTGTTTTAATGCTGTTTTGTTGCTAATGGCTAGAAGGCTAAACTTATAGTTTACATCAACGAACTTGGCTTTAATGAATGTTATCGTTTAGTTTCCAACCAACAGAGACACACACAGTTCAGCACACAACACAGACCACGAGACTTCTACAACTACTTGGTCACATATTGAACTGGGCTGACCTGTTAAAGTGCCTGCGGAAACTCTCGCTGAGCAGGTAAAGGGCGAAGGGGTTGACGCAGGAGGACGAGAAGCTGAGGACTCGGGCCAGCAGGGTGATGACGAGGTGGGCCAGAGATAGGTCCATCTGATGGTAGTGGAAGGAGCGGTACATGTAGAGCACGTGGTTCGGGAACCAGCACAGAGCGAACAGGCCGACGAACACCAGCACGATCTTAGCCAGGCGCTTCCTGGTCTCCATCTGTGAGGAGGGAGATACAATGAAACAAAGAACCGATCAGCAACGAGTTCCAGAGATCAATAGATGTCTATTTTATTTACTCAAGTACTTAAGAACAAATTTAAGATACCATTTTCTGCAGTTTTATACTTTATCTCAGAGGCAAATATTGTACTTTTTACTCCAATACATTTGTCTGAAAGCTTTAGTTCCTTCTCAGTTATTCATCCCCTTCATGTTCACTGAAAACCACGTTTCTCCAGTTGTGTTGATCTTGAAGTTTGTGTTGAACTGAAGGATAAAGTGTTCCTTTATGGGTCGACTTTAAAGTTAACATTGTTTCTGTTAGTTTCATTCAATATGACCTGGTTCGAGAACAGCACATTTAAAGTGTTTTCACCCCTGAAAGTCTGGACCAAGGTTCATGTTTGTTTCCATTTGGTTTAGTTAGTTTAGTTTTCACTCTGCAGACTAACACTGCAGATACTAATACGTCCTGCTGTCATCATACGTGTACTGCATCTCCCTGTACTTGACATTTGATTGGTTTATAGACGAACATGTGACCGATGTCAGAATGCTATTAGTTCGGCTCAATTTTAACGTATGTCATTTTTCTTCTTTTTGTTTTTTTGGAGCCAATAGTCTCATGTAACTTCCCTGTAACTGTCATTGTAACTGTAACTGTCATCCAAAAAGCGTTTTCACACCAAACCGTGGTTCAGTTCGATCCGGACGAAGATCACCTCGTTTGTAGATGTTTGGTCCACACCGTGGTCTGGGGGAGGTTTCACACCAGCAAATTCAGCTCTGATCAAACTTTACGGTCGTCTTGACCAAATAATGTAGGTGTGAAACTGCCTGTAGTGCTCGGTTCAAGCCTGTTTGAAGTGAAAACGCTCAAATCAGATACTTTCTACAAAGCCCTTAGAGTTGCCCAGGAAGTCTGGAAACATTAAGCAGTCATAAAAAACCACCGGCAAATGCCTGCCATCACCGTATACTGTTCAATATTCACATCAGGAACATCACCAAACCAGACTCCAATTTTCCTTCATATGCTTGATAATTTTGGATGAGAAATAAGTCGGAAATTGCATTCATAATGGTCTTAAATAGGTCTTAAAAAAGTCTCTTATATTAAACTCTTTGAAACCTGCAGAACCCCTGTAATAATTTGCAGCAGTAATCCATAAAAATCCAGGGCGCGAAAACTACACTTAACCAACCAATTTCAAACAGTGGAAAATCTCTGAACACATTAATATGTGTGTCATGATAAGTGCATCATTAATGAAAAACGTGGTTTCAGGTCTAAATAACAGGCTTGTTATTCAGTCAGGTGCTGTGATGGGGCTTTTTGCTTTGGTCGGGATTGATTTTTCTGCCCAGTTTGACAGTATTTCTTGTCCTAAATTCAAGTAGAAATCAAATTAATGCTAAAATGTCAAATGGTTTCAGAGGTTTTATTTTTTATTTTTTCGCTACAGCTTCAAAATCCATCAAGAATGACGAATGGATAGTTGGAATCTAAAACGTAATTGGTATAAAAAGTAGATATGAATGGTTGAAGGCAGTTATTTTACACCCTGGAGCACTTATATGTGTGGGCTAAATTCATCCTGTCTGACAGACGTTTGAATCCGACGGGACCTGCCAGCTGAAAGCTCGCTCCAAATGTTCAATGATGAAATTGATAGAAACGGCGAAGAAGACGGAATGAAAAGTTTACACACCGAAAGAAGTGAACAGAACCAGAAGTTTGACCTTGCCAGGTGGAAAGTGGAGGATTTTTCATGTGGAAAAAGGTCAGTTATGTTGGTTTTATGCACACACGGGTCATCCTCCTGAAAGGATTCGTCTCAACACAAACACCATGAAATGTCAGCAGTGTTTTTCAGAGTTCTCTGCCAGCCTCAAATGCATCAGACCCGCTGTCTGAGTTTCCAGTTGAGCATCAGACAGATGATGTACTTTGACTTTCCATTTTCCTCCTACATGCACTTGAATTTATTTTTGTTCTATTTTTATGTAAGAGTAAAATCCTAATGAGCTTCTGAGGCCTTTTCAGACTGTAGCCCAATTCTGTTTGTGGCAGATTCAGTTGATTTTAGTCTGGAAGGCAAAACAAATCTACATAGTGACACTGACACCTACGTCGTTACTGCAGCAACGCGTTAGGTTGATGTCGTCTGGACACACAAACCGATCTGATCATTTGAAAATAATCGTGTGGACAAAGACATCATCCTTGACTACTAGCTATTGTCTCAACATACATACAGATGAGTGTCTCTTCCAGGAGCTGTTGTGCCGTTACGTTCTGCTTTTTGCAGGAAAGCTGTTATTTCAGCAGTTTGTGCCAATTCCCATGTCCAGCGCTGTAATCAGCTCTCCTTGCCATATGATATGCACTTCAGAGATACGACCGAGCCGTTAAGAGATTATTTCTGAAATGTTGCTTAAATGTGCGGGGCATGAAAAACACTTGTAGACTCCACCTCTTCTCAGGGATCTCCTCCAAAGTACAAGGCTCATCCACACTCCACCCTTCAAGTTTCATGAAAGTTAGGGCGGTGTGGGGTCTCACCTGGTGGACCGCGGACCTCACAAGCTGAGACCTTCTAGTGGGTTCGATTCCTGGCCTGGGCCCTGTTTACTGTCAATCAACAATACTGAAAATGTGCCAGTGGCCGTCGGTCATTTTCAACTGTTTGAACTTGGCCAGATGTTGAGTCAGCGCCACCAGAACGACATCCAAAAAGAAGACGAAACAGAGTAAAAGCCCAAAAGACAGAAACGGGCCGTGTGCAGTATTATACAGACAAAGCATTACACAAATTAGGCCAGCACAAGGGAAAAATACGGCAACGCAAGGAATTGATACAACACACTGCAGACAAAGCTTAAAAGAATCAGAGAAGCACCATTCAAAGTAAGACAGAGGAAAAGAACTGATGAAAGGTACGACCGAGCCGTGAATACGTAGTGAAGATGTCCTCCCATGTCCTCCACAGCTCAACACAAGCTCTCAACGCGTCAAAGAACGATGCTTAAATTCAGGCAAAATACTGATACAAGATCCCAACACGAACATGACCAGTGGTTGTAAATGTTCCGTTAATACGGCTTCACCAAACTCAGATTATTGTCAGTTTTACGTGATATCTGGCTTTTCATTCCGAAAGCTTTCATTATGTTCTTTTTTCATGGACTATGTGGCAATTAGACAATCCATTAACACACATTTTATTGAGTCATGGGAACATATTTTTAGAGGATTTAAATACCAATAAGAGACAGCTGCGTATCCCGTTTCATACAGTGATATGTTTCTAAAATGAAGGGACGACTTCTTCCTCATCTTCAGAGACTTCAACGTGTCTCCGTGCACAGTTTTCTACCCAGTTTTACTCCATTTTCTCAGTCACATCAGAGCAGATAGAGTGTGTATTAATGTGACATTTCTGTTTAATATGATAATATAGATATATAATATAGATTTGACCCTCTGCCATCTCTTCATCACTCTCTTTATGCAACATCATCTAAAAGTCGTTTGCATTCAGTATGAAGGTTACAGTGGTTTGGTTAAAAAAAAAAAAAACAGTTTGGAAAGAATTACATTTGGAGTCCACAATGAACTTCTTTAATTAATTAGAATCTGCTCAGTGGAAAACAGATGCCGTTTCACCACATCATAATTAAGTTTAATGTCGCCCGGCAGCGCCTCACCTTGACTGACTCGCCTCTTTAAGGCGAGCAGCGAAACAGCACATTTAAAAAACTTAACCAACAGCAAACTTTGCTGATTACGGAGCGGGGATCATCTCTGCACTGCAGGCTGCCTGCTGCTGATTTGTGTTTGCTCTGATTTGCTGCCAGCAGTCGGGCAGAGTTTGGCCTTTTTCCCAAGATCCTCTTAGGCACCTGCAGCTCCAGGACACAACTCATCTGGATGGCTCGATGGTGTGAATATGCAACCATGGTGTGTGTTTGTGTGCGCCTGTTTTTAGGGGTTCATACATCATACTGAACATGCTTAAGTATTTTCCTCATATTTTCATCCTTGACACCTGCAGCTGCTGTGAGTGAACTACCATCGCCACGATCACTTTTTTCAGTTTTTCATGGTCAAAAACAACAGATACAACAGTTAAAAAGCACTTGATTTAACTGTTATTTATCATTGTTCCTTTTAAGAAGAACATGAGTAATAACGCTGACGGAACAGATGAAAAGTAGCTGCTGTTTTGTGTCTTTCAGCTCCACAGAGGTGTGGGGTAAAGCAAGGACTCACTCACTTCATATCTGACAGAAAATATATTAATTGAAGTGCTTTTTCTTCATTCTGCAAAGGCGAGACGGAAAATCCTAATCAGTCCTAGCATTTGCGGTAGAAGATGCACTTGGCCTCTGGTTGCTCTTCAAAGTCGAGTAGCCACAGTTTCTTTGGTAAATACAAAATTTTAGTCTAAAAGTAAACTGCCTGTTTTTTCTTTCACATATGTCTCTGTTGACTACAAATCAAACAAAAAAGAAGTGTTGCCATTGTACGTTTCCAGAAACCACTGATGCGTATAATAATAATAATAATGTTTTTATTATGTACATATATACTTTGTGCCTTTCCTCAAAAGGTACGAAGGTATTTTCCAAATCCAGGACTGGAGTTTGTATTTTAACTCAGGCCGTGACGGGAGGTTTTTGAGGTTTCATTTTTTTTCTGCAGCAGCGTCAGGTTCATCTATATATTTATATTTTGTCTTTTTATTTGGACCAAGAGGAGAAGCTGCAGAAGGAATGTGTGATTTTCAAATTCTGTCATTTTTTACCCCTGATTCCAACTCTCGCAGCTTTAAATTGAAGTTTGCGACGTTGTGCTGCCATGCTTCGTTGGCTATTGCAAGAATGCATATTTGCATCTTTATCAAAGCGAATCAGTAATTCTCAGGTGTGAATCATCATATCAATAACTGCCTAATTTACCCCATGATCCATGACAATGAAGCTAATGAAAAACAGAAATGCATGGCAATAATAGCATAGTGTTAATATTTTAGAGAAGCCACCTCCTCAAATTTCACAAATGATATTTTCAGGAGAGTTCATGTTTTATTAAGACGACTCCCTCTGGTTCTCCTGTACTGTGTATTCATGTCTCTGTAATGGAGTTTCTCCTCAGCTCATTGCTAATAAATCTTCACAACTGTGACACATCATGTGCCTTTGTGGCTGAAGGGGAAGCCTGCAAAGCCACCTGGGAGATGCAGTCTGCCAGCTCCCATTAGAGGATCATCTGAGACACACCGACACCTGAAGTGACTGGAGAGCAGTCAGCCATCGTGCTGTCATACATCTATTACGCTCCAGATGCTGAAAGATGCTGCCAAAGTTTCTCATTTGTACTTTTGTTCCCCTGAATTGTTTGCAGATGAAACCTTGCTCCAGCAGGCAATAACGATCCCATCACAGGCTTCAATAAAAGCCGTCGTCAACCATTTTTCTCTGTTTATCATCCTGTTAAAGCTCTCTGACAGCATTGATAACTCATTACTTTTCTTTCTGGTAGCTGACAAAACAACACAGTCCTATTCACCCAGACAACTTCTGTTTATCTCCTGCACAGCACGAGACAGAAATAGTAAAATACCACATTTTCAGCTTAAGTAAAGGGAGCGAGCTGACAAAACTCAAGTTGAAAAACATGAGATGCTCAATACTGGAGTAATAAACCGTAAAACAAGTGGCTCTTCAACATCTCAACAAACATGGAAAAAGGCATCCACGTCTATTTACATAGAGTGCACTACTCAGTAACTGAGTGTTGTTTATCCTTAGATGCATTTCCATATCTTCAAATCTCTCCGAGATGGAGTTGTTGAGAGTTCGGTGAAAAGCCAATCATGTCACATCGTCTCGTCCTCCTTAACCCTTTAAATGCAGACGTTTTATTAACTGAAAATGAACCATGATTCCTATGATTACTAGATTGAAGTCAGTTTGGGTTGGTTTACTGTTTGTACTTTTGACTTTCTTTTTGTGACCTGAAAAAAAGGAGCAAATGAAAATGTTAAAACGGTAAAACATATGTTGGAATCTTCCTGAGGATGTTGTCGAGCAGATCAACATTGCAGGTTGGAAAAAAAGAACATAGAGAATTTTCCTCTATTTCATGACTATGTTTTTTTTCTGTCTGCAACAAATGACTTGTATCGTCCGTGTTCAACAGCAAGTGCATTTTAGAAGAAATTTCAGTTTTTTTTTAACCAATGATGAGGAACCGTTGCGTTTGTTTTCCTACAATATCTGCTTTATTACACACAGGAAATGCTGTATTCTGAAATATCTAAACCTGAGTGCTTTCTAACACATGTAAACTGAAAATCAAATTCAATAAAAAAAGACAAACAAAAAACAGAAACTGGGAAAAAGTCTGACACAGGACGTCCAAGTGTCCAAGCTGCGTCGGACTCATTCACTCATCACGTCCTTGTTCAGCTGCTGATTTTCGTCACATATTACATTACACATTTTTTGTGTGCAGGTGTAAATAGGCAAATAGTTAAAGTGTCTAATCAGTCAGCTGTGTGTGACTTATACTTCATGTGTGTTTGTTGAGTAATTAGACGTCCTGTACAACTGTACTGGTAGAGTGAGGAGTTTCAACAACGCACCCTGCCGCCTGCAGATTCATCACAAACAGCTGATTTCACTGTGGGATCCGGGAAAACGGAATAAACTGCTACGATAAGCGACACCTGATTTGACTCGCCTCTTCTTTCCAACGTAATATGTTTGCATTTTCAGCACCAGGTTCATCTTGATCCCAGCGTGATTAAAGACGACTTCTTCACCTCAGCTCAGTAGAGCAGCATATCATCTCATCGACAGCTGGGTCTGAAATACAGTCATTTATTAGATCTAGTAGAAGCTGAGTTAGCAGCACTCAGAGAGGCTGGAGCGTGTATTTAAAAGGAAACCTGGATGCAAATTATGGAGAATTACTTTATTTAACTGAAGCAGTTTGAAGTGACACCTGCTACTGTACTGTCATCAACATCCTCTTTTCTTCTGTTGAATCTTTACCTTTTTTTTCCACAAAAAGGCACCACGTTGCGGAGGAGGAGCCACATATGATCACCTCACACCTGCGTCTCCATAGACTAAGAGTTCAAATTGCTTTGAGGTGCTGATTAGAGCATTAATACAAACCGACATCAAAGTATTTCTCTGGACACTTGCTGTGTTTCCATGGACCCTAATATTCCACCAATAATGGCAATAACAGCCCCTTCAGAATAAAAAAGCTTCATGAAACCACCTCAGGTTCAGAAGGGGTTTTCAATCAGGTTCATAGCAGTAGAATAAACCTTTGATAATCCATTCAAAAGGAAATTATTAATGCCTCATGACTATGTAAACACCATCCAATTATTTCTCTCTCTGATTGGAATGTATTCTTTCAGCACATGTTAGCGCCACGTGGAGGTGACGTGATGAGTTTCCAAGAACAGAAATACAGAGGTAGAAAAATAAAAACCGCTCTGTGTCCGATGGGACGTTTCCGTTGGAGACTTAAAAGGTTAAAACATCTCCACTAATGTTGTAACTGTCACAATGTCTTGTTTTGTTTGTCACCTTCCTCGTGTCCTCACTTGCTTTACTTCCATTTTTCTGTCTCACCGGCGTCTTGAAACGCAAAAAACATCTTCAACCAACTAATCAGACACTTTTCAATACTATTCTCTGCTGCGTCCGGTCACAGCGGAATATCGAGCTGCATCACATGAACAAAAGGGTATAGAAGGTTTTTTAACAACAGCTTTCAGTCCAAAATGGTGGCGGTGTAGCTCTGTTGCAGTGGAACCTCATATTGACTTCCAGTTCTAGATGTTTCAAGTTCTTTGCTTGTATCTTCATCCCCGACTGAAGCCTTGAACATAACATTCTCTGTTTCTGAGGACAGAAAACTTCATGATGGTAAAAACTAACCTCTCATAGTTTTCCAGTTTGACTTGAGGTTTTACAGCAAACAATCACCGCGCTGCTCAGCCACAAAGAAAACTCCATCTCTTTTTGTCTCCCGGCTTCATGTGATTTGTCCTGACAAAATGAGTTATGCAAATGGTTTGCTTTCTTTGATAAATTCACTTGAATCCAATCTGTCCGTCTTCTCTTGGACCCTGAAGACAGGAACTCATCCAGCGATGCCTCTTTTCATTTTCATTTAAGCGGTCCACAGAGACTAATTCACACTTTTATTTCCAGACTCGTCTGTTGTAGTTTTCAGCTTCATGGTTGAACTAAAAGTGTTACAACTGATTCAAGACTCTGCTCATTGGCACTAGAACCAGAAACACATTACACCTGTTTCACCTATTTAAAGTCTTTACACTGGTTTCCTGTCAGTTACTGATTTACATTTTTTACAACTAGATTTTAAAACACGTCTTGATCTTCCTCGATTCCATGCGAAGCCGGTCTGAGGACCTGAGAGCATCAACATCCAACCTGAACCTGAGGTTTAGTCATGTTACAACTTTGCTTTCTCCTTTTACCAGCTCTGTTTAGTTTAAAGGTTCGGTTTCTGATATTTAGTGACATCTAGTGGTGAAGTTATAGATTGCAACCAACTGAATATCTCCCTTTCCTCCCCAACGGTGGCTGCAAAAAGAGTCCCTTTTTAGTTAACGGGATGTGAAGTCCACACTCGGACATGGAGGTGGTAATGCACCGTAAGGCTGAATGTAGGGCTGGACGACAGGTCAATGATGTTCATCATGATAAAGATGGGTAAAGAGTAAAAGATGGTTGTGGTTTTAAATTATTTGTAAAAGACACAACAAAACAAAAACTACATAAGAGACGCAATGATGCAAAAAATGACCTAAAAGATGCAACAAGACAAATCTGGTCCAAAAAGACCTAAAAAGAAATAACAGTTCATAAAAATACAAAAACTATGTAAAAAGACGCCACAAGACGAAAATGACGTAAAAGATTATGTTGTGGTTTTCAGACATGACAGGTTTTGATTGACAGGTGTGATCTACACCTTTAAAAGTTTCTGTTTATTTAATAAAATGCATTTTTTCCTGACAAACAGCCTGACTGTAGTTGTGGTTAATAGGTTACACCAACAACACTGTAAAATGACTTTGTTGTCAAATACTATTGAGTCACTAAGCTAGCATTTAGCATTAGCTCATCCATGACCCGTCGCGATCTCGCAGCTCCACCCCTTTTGTCCAAATATGGTCACTTCCGGCTACAAAAAGCCAACATGGCGACGGCCAAATTGCAAATTCAGAACAACAGTTCAGTAGCTCATGGGTGACGGTTCACTAATATATACAGTATGTGGTGAAATGTCACATTATGACAGAGTCGACCACTAGATGTCACTAAACAACAGGAAGTAACTGTGTAGAAATAGGAATCGAGAGCTGTTTCTTTCCACACAGAAAACTGATCAGTAATCATTAAGGGAATCATTAATACGCAGAAGAATATAGATCAGTAATGAGGTTAGGTTTTTCACAGGTTATGCACTTATTACAATTCTTATCCAAACCCCAGTGTTAAGAGACCCAAAATAAGCTCCTTTCTCTTTTTAAGAAGTTGATTTTTGTGATGTTTGATTTTGAACTGTTGACATTTATCCCGAGAGGCTTTGCAAACAGAATAAACAACTGTTGTTGCTCTGTTTGGCTTCTTTTGTTTCCTTGTGTTGTAGTTTGTTACCCTTTTGACAAGTTTTCCTTTTTCTGTGGTTTGAAAATCCCCCTAAACCTAGATCAGACAAAACTTTGACTTTGTTCCACAAAGTCATTGAAGTTTGGTTTTGCGTTTTCACATTTACACTCTGAATCAATCCCTCGGTTTAAAAGGGACTTTTCAAATGACAACTTCTGAGATTAGCGGACGTGTCGAGTTCTTTCATGTCCTGCAAATCAGACATTTGCATTATGGTAAGAATAAAGCATCATCCTAGAGCGAGCAAACATTTTCAGCCTTAACATGAGGCCAGTTGAGAACTGTCTCCATATGAACTGCACTGACCTTTGTTTCGTTGCCAAAATGCTGTTGTAGGAGGCTTCGGCTGTTTCATCACTAATTATGAGTCATAATAAAAGGATTGTTCACAGTTCATTTGAGCTCGTTTTCAGCTGGAGGAAGGTTCCACAGTGATGATATTTTTAAACTCAAATGAACCCATAGGTTGATTAAGTTTAAACAGATTTAGCCCAGCTTCTAATTATGAATGTATCACTATTTATTTACTGTATTTGTGTTCTAAAATTGTTTATTATTGTCTTTAATCTGTATTTTTCTTGTATTATTGTTGTCATTCACTTTATAAACAAGAGCCATCAGAGGACATCGTATCTCCAACAAAATCAAACGTGGTTCTCGTTGGTGGTACTTGTGGTCAAGTTCTATCTTGATAAATCCACCACAGATTTGAGTCCAAACAACTATTCAACTATCCACTTTATTTTGGAATCCTCGTCCATTGTTGCGTCGCTCATAGATGCGGTCGCGTCAAAGATGATGCTGCATCGCTATGACAACCAGCCGCGCTGAGGTCAAAAACCCATTGACACCAGAGGAGTTGTGTACTTTCTCCAGTTTAACGGTTGAATGTTATAATCCATCAGTCTGTTAAATTAAATCTAATGCATTTTTCAAGAGCTTTCTGCAAAACTTTTAACATAATGCATTCGGTCTCTGTGTACTAAAACGCTGAATCACATCAACACCGCGTCAGACGGTGTTTTTCTAACATGCAGCAGTGAAAATGAAAAAGCACCTCATTTCATTCACAGAGTGAGGTGTGAATGTAACGGAGTCGTGACACTGTCGTCTCACTGTTCAAACACAAACACATGCAGAGAAAATTCTGCTGCTTCCTGTAAACTGTGAATGGTTGGAGGGCTTTTCTACTTCGTCTTTATAGTGAAACATTCATGAATAAACATGAACTCATATTTGTTTTTCATATGTGAAGCAGGAAGACAGAAAAGTCTGAAGTTAACTTCTGCATCCGTAACTATTTTGTTGTCATTCTCTGTTCATTTCATGCTCCTTGTTTTTTTTCGTTGCTGTTCTTCATGTTGTTGCAGGTGATGAATACAGATATGAATACAACACACATGCAGACGAATGTGAGGTCTTTATTTAGACCGGGAACCCTGCACTGTCAGTGAGGAGAGATTTGTATTTTTAAACTATGTTTTAAGCATTTACTTTAAGCATAACAGTGTGCGATGAGCAAAACAGCAGAAGCAGCTTATCACCAAATTACAGGGCATTGTCAGAGAGCTGGAGAATTGTTTAAGACTGACTGACAAGTTCACGATGCACTGGACAATAATGTATGTGCATATGTGTGACAGACAGAAGCACAAAGGGACGGGAAGCAGAGAACCCGGCACAATCTGCACGGACCTGCATTAATTAAGACAATGGATGCTGGGGATGTTTTTGCCTGGAAAAAGTTGCTAATTAGCAGCAAACTATAAAAAAAGTTCCACATAATCAGAGCATCCAGGGACAAACACAACAAGGAGAGTTTCAGCATCTTTAAGTTTCAGTTTCAGTCAAACTTAATTTATATACATCTATGCAGCTGCAAGCGCTGAACATAGAGTTTAAAAAAACACTTTCACTGAAATTCAATATAATTACGTGAATATCTAAGTTAACTATGTATCTGATTCTGCACATTTGGATTCGTCTTGAGTTGTTGCAGCTCAACTTCACCAAGAAAACAGAAAACATATGCGTCGATTCGTGAAGCGGCTTTAGCGTCCAATGTGGAAGATTTAGGGGGATTTAGCAGGATCTAACTGCAGAAATGGAAAATAATGTTCATAATGTGTCTTTGTGTTTTCACTAGACTATAATCACGCAAAAATAAGAAACTTCTTCTTATTATTTCGTTTCATAGTAGGCGGCATCCGATGTTAAGGTGCATTACCTACTATGTGGACCAGCGTTAATTAACTTAACTAACAAACCCAGAACAGATACAACAACTGACTCTAATGAGGAGGAAGAGGTGGGTTTTCAGTCTACTTTCAATCTACAACCTCACAACTAGATGTCACTAAATATCACACATCGAATCTTTAAAACGTCTCTCGAATCTTTAAAGCTCTTGCAGTTGTCTGAATAAATGCCTGTAAGAAAGATGGTGATGTCAGTTCTGCAGCGACGCTAAACGGGGACAATTTCCATTTTTGCATTTTTGCATAATTTTCCTCCCAGATGAACATAGTGGCCAAATGCGTAACCTGGTGCCTTTTAGATCAATAAACAGGGTTAGAGTCAAGTTCCTGGCCTGAAACATTGCTTCAATCCACCTCTGTTCATAGTCAATCCAAAGTTAAAAACGTTTCATTAAAACCTTTGAATTACACTTCAACCACATAGAGTTGAGGATCATCAGCGTACATGTGAGAAACTGATGCCATATCTTCTGATCATTGTGTCAGTGTTTTGGTCGATGTGAAGATGTGAGAGGTATTTGTTTGACATCATTTGTGAACGATTCACTGGCGTTCAGAGGGAGGTCGGATGGGGGAGGTTTCCCTCTAAACTGACCCGCTAGAATCAGAAACAAACTTCACATTCACACCTCGCTCTCCTTCATGCTCCGTTACCGGAGTAAGCAGCTATAGGATAAGAAACCAGGGCTGAATGAGATAAAAGTGTCAATTAAAAAATATCAACACACCTAAATGAGAAATTCATGAATATAGTCATTTAAATTCCAATCAGGATTTACAGAAAACTGTCCTGACCTGATGTCAGTATCGAAAGCAGCTGCTGCTGATTTCCTCACCTGCACATTTCGTTCTCTGCTCACTTTCTTCATCTGTCTTTTCGTCTTGACTGTGTCTGCCATTCTCCTCGCCTTTCTTTTACTCCCATGTGGCTTCCAGCTCGCTCTACCCTCTGTCTGTCTCTCACTGTTCACCTCAGTCTCTTCCTCTTTCTCTCCGTTTATTCCCACCACCCCTCACTACATGTCACGGCATCGTAAAAAACACAACGTGATTTGGTACGAAAGCTGCATCCAGGAAAGATGGACGATGGGCCGAGGATTTAGGAAGGAAGGGGTTTTTACACTTTCCATACCCTCCGACTATGTCTTGTTTGGAGTCGATTTCCAGTTTCTCTCTTTGACTGAAAACATCACCGATAGCTATAAAAAATACAACATAACCAGGTGTACGTCTTTGTAAACGGTCAAAGTCATTCATCTTAATAAACGTGTTCTTTGTGAAATTACAGTGTGTTCTCTTGGTTATGACTCAATACAATACATTTAACATTTCCCGTCTGACAACGCTTCTCCTTTTATTTTCTCTGCTACTACTTACTTACTATTTACGCTGCAACATAATGTAGAACTCCGCATGAAAATCTGTGTTAAAACTGTATTTTCCTGTAAAAAGTGAACCGTTATCTGCATCGAGGCTGCATCAGACTCCTCTGCCTGTACGATCTGTTGTCATCTTCTGTTTAAACTAACACAACCATGTATCTTTTCCACATGTTTACAAGGCACTGACAGTCACTTTTAATCCGTCTTGTTGCTTAGTGGTCACAAACTCTTCTCTTTTCAGTTTAGAAGTAAACTTTCCCATTATTCAGAGTCAGGCTTTGTTCCATCTGCTCTGCATTTATATTAAACAGTCGGTGACAAGCTGGTTGCCTGAAAAAACCTTTGTCTTTGCTGAAAGGATCAGCACTTTGCTGAATTTACATACCAGCACTTGGCCAAAATGAATGCATCAAAATCTCTGTGCCTGGTTTATTGAGCTCTTTCTAAACTTTCTGCTTGTGTTGTGACAGAAAGTGCATAGATAACCCGTAACGTTTTGGTTTTAATGATGCGGCGCGAAGCTTCCATAGACCCAATTTAATCTGTCGCTTTTATGCTGCCGATTATTAATAAACGTATTCCGTGTGAGGACTCAGGGGTCTCATCGGGCTCCTTGGCGTGAAGGCAAACACGCACACAGAGGATGTTCAGTAAAATCATAAAAAAAAAAGAGAGAGATAAAAAAAACTGTTTGATTTGCCGGTTGGATGCACAAGAGGAAGCACATACACGGGAGTAAACGGCTAAATCATGATTCTGGTCCAGTTTCAGTTTGTTCTGAGACTCCCGTCTCTGCAGCAGTTTTCACCAAAAATGCGCCCGAACATGTTAAAATATTTTCACTTCAGCTGGAAGTTTCTGAAACCGATCAGTTTCACAGCAGGCGAGTTGCTGTGATCTGTGTTTGAATGTTCTAACCTGTTTATGACAGACCGGTGGTAAAAGTGAAGAAGATTCAGCTTTGATTCGGGACTAAAGGGATGGGATGCGCTTCTTCTGACAACTGTCACGACTTCCTGTACCAAAGCAAACGTGGACGTCAACCGGTCGTTTATCTGCGGAGCAATTTGTGCTGAAGTAAAATAAACACACACACAGGAAAAGAGGACGAAGTGCGGAGTTTGGTTGAGATGCTGATGGTGAGGTGAGTCCAAAGTGGACGGTAGAGTCTACAGAGGGAACAGAAGATGAGTGAATTCAAGCTGAGTCTTTATAGTGAAACCTGATGGAAATGAGCCGGTGCCGAGTCTTTGATGTAATGTATAGGGTTCATTCTCCTGCCATAGTTAACATTTTAATTAACAACACAAAAGCCTTGTGTCAAATATTAAAAGTGCGTCTTCTTCCTCTGCTATAAATCCATATGTTTGACTTTTTTGTCCATATCACATGGTTTATTTTGATTTTGTACTTTGGCTCATGCTACAGCGGTGGCATAAATTGAACAGAATAGACAATAATTAGTAGTTGATCTTCAACTCAAATTTCAACGTCCTCATGTTGTTAATTCACCTCGTTTGTAACTGCGTTCATCTGCTGTTTGTTTTTCTTCTTTTGTTTGTGGCGACGAGAGCCTTTTGGTCCAAACCATTGAAAAAGTGATTTCACACAGTACTTGAACCAAACTGTTTTCAGTTCAGTTTGATCCAGGAGGACGTTGAATCAAAGTCTGAAAGGTAGGTGTGAAAACGCCTTCACGGTGACTTTCATGACATTAAAAAAACCTCTGCTGTAAACCCAGCGGGAGTCCTCCTCTAGATCTCTTTGTTCCGGGGGGAAACGTGGTCCAACATTCCCCCTCTTTTTTTATTGGGACCATCAATAACATCACTGCGTTCGGCGCGTGGAGAAGTGGGCGTTTAGTTGTGCCTGTGGGAGGCTTCACTTCACCTCACTTCACTCACAGCGTCAGTAAAGCACGTCCAAATTATTTACAATGAAGCAGGAGAAGCTGCTGAATAAACACCGTGAGGTTCAGCTACAAACAGTGTGTTATCTGCAGAGAAATTAAGAAATATATGAAAAAAGGGCCATTTATTGACACGATTTAAGATGATAATCACTAACGGTCACATACTTTTACACTGAAGGATAAACAGAAGGGACGAGGAGAGACAGATGTAATCTCAAACTCCAGCTCCAGCTCAGTCGTTCTTCGATTTTTCACTGTAATTTGATCACATAATGTAAGTTTTTGTTCTCCGTTTCAGCTCAGGGCTATGATTTTCTCTGTGACACCGGCACATAATGCAACTTTTATTGTCATTTCTGAGGAAAAATGAAACCCGGCTTCCCTCGAAATCTCCGCAATCCTAGTTTGATGCATGAGCAGAACGAGGGATTTCAAACCTCTGATGCTGTTATTTATGTCTCAGATCATCCTGCTGTGTCCCACATCGGTAATATGTCTCTACTTGCCTTTGTATTTCTCACTGACAAAATAGAAATGTCTGTGTTGTGATTTCTAGTCCTGTGTCTTGAAAACAAGGTTTCCAATATGTAAGAAGTATGAAACATCTAAAAAAGTCATCTTATTTCAGCGTAATGTTGGGAATATTGTGTTGTAAAAAGAGTATTTGATGCGAAGGCTCTGTGGTCATTTTATACATTATTTTGTGCATCTCAGACCTTTTGAAATTTGTGGAGCTCGTAAGTAACTTCTGAAATGGATTGCATTTGAGATATAATAAAGAATTTGTATCATAAGGCTGGTGTGCAGCCAAATGTATCGCAAATTCAACAAACTTTCAACAAAAATGGCAAAAGAAATGCATTTCCGTTCACTACTGTTATGTGAATGTGAAGATTCATTGTCAGTGTTAAAACGTTCGGAGGAAGACAGAAAGGAAACACAAATAAACGCAGAATGAAACGGGACACGAACTCCTGGAAGTCCACGAACAACCTCCTCCTACAAAGGGTTTTTGTCCTAAACGGCGTCGTCCGCCCGACGTCGCCGGTCTCCGACATCCACAGATTTACATTCACTTCAGTCTGGTTCCCTGCTAGGGTAGAGCCTGGAGATCTGGCCAAAAGATCCCATGACCATCTATTGAGGTAGAATCACGACCCATGATCTGAATCACGATTTTCTCTCCTCTCCTAGTCGAGTCAGAACCAAACTCTCCCCAGTTTTCCTCTGGTTTCCTGTGGTTTGTGGAGGTTTAGTCTGTGTGTGATGCTTCGTGTTGTGAAACTCTGCATTCGTGCATCATTTTGCTCCATATTATTCAATCTTTGTTCAATGTGTAGATGAAGTAAACACTAGTCCACATGTTCCTGACTGAACGCTGCAGTGTTTTGAGTTTTACAATGAATCTAAATGTTTTTACATCTAACGTGACTCTAAAGCATCTGCGTAAACCAGACTCACTGCTCGTCACGGTTCAGAAGTCGGACCTGAGGCTCATGCACTTACGGTGATTTTCAACATTATAATATGGAAAATACCATTTTTACTTCAAATCATTTTCGTTGGTTATTAAATGGTTAGTACTACCAAAGCATTACCACACTATTAGCATCAGTTATTACAGAGCTACCTTCTTTTTTTTTTCAGTGACAGTCATATGAACAACCACGATGTAATCTACTACGACGTAGATAACGAGCACACGAACATGAATAGGTTGTCACTTTCACACACATTTTATATTTAATTATGTTGCAGCCTTAACCCTACATTTCATTAATCACGCAGTCTTACGTCTGCTACAAAAAATGCCATGCATGCCATTTAAATACGACTGGAAGAGTCTGCAGACTACTACAGTTCAGAGAAGAAACCTCATGTTGAGCAGTTTTAAAGAAGCTGTCAGCGGTTGAAGAGAACGGAGGCCATAGGTGACCCATTTTCTATTTCACACAGACCGTGAAGACGACGATGATGATGGTGATGTAAGCTGGCAGGTGAGCTGACAAGCGACGTGGCCTGTTGATCCTGTGTGTTACGTCTCATGGGAGGCCGGATGCAGCCTGTTTTTGCTGCGAGTAAACACTCAGAATTGATTTTCGGTATCATCAGTCAGGAAGAGACACGGAGCACTTCGGAAAAAGATTTTGGCTACTTCCCTGAAGTCGAGGTCTGACCCATCAAAGTGTTTAATAAAGTGAGAGGTTATTTGCTTTTCTCTGTTAAAGTGCACTGACCCGTCTGCTCTTTGCAGCCACAAAATATCTCAAACCACCTCCACACGAACCCACTCACGTCTGAGAGAAGCTCAGACAAGCTCCACAGCTGCAGTTTGATGTCGGTGCTTCGCTTAAAAGGCACCATAGAAAGTTATCATTAACAAGTGCTCCTTTGAAGTTGTAGAAAACAAACCAGATTTTGACAAATTAAACCTTCAATACTGACCCAGACCCTGAAGTAAAGATGAGCCTAAAGCAACAATCGGGCAACGTTCACATGAAATTCATTAAAGGGATCTAAAGTTTTGTTCTTGAGCAAATAATGTCTCCTAAAGCGACCAATTAGGGCTGGGCAAGAGATTGATTTCATTCAAGTTTTTGAACGCTTCCTCTGACTTCCTGAATGTGGCGACTTGGGAACGAGAACTGGGCTTAATTTGAAGGAAAATAATAGCTCCAAAAATCCAAATATGGATCTTCTGATGTTCACTTCAGTATTATTAATTAGAAACTGGATAACTGAACATCAAACACAAAGGCCACTCAAAGCTAGTTCATTTTTTCAAACTTTTTCAAGCGTTGATTAATCATGTATCTGCTTTTCCAGCTCTAAACTATCATAGTATCACTATCACTAGTGGGAGAACTACAGTCTGTTACTTTTTACATTCTCTGATGTATTTTTTATGGTAAGAAAATCTTAAACAAACAAAATAAGGAGAAAGAAAGAATCCAAAGCATCCAAAGATCATTTTTACTACGAGGGGAAACAGCAGTAAAATGCTGAACCTGTCATGATTTCTTTGTTTTTCGTAGTTTCCTTGGTTCTTCTAATTTCCCTATCTTTCCCTCGCGTCCTCGACGGGACGTTCTCTCCTTCAGTTTCCGTCCTTCCTGGCCACGTCTACTTCCCTGCGGTCTCCAGCCCGTTGCTTTTCCCACACTCACCTGTTCGTCATCAGTAATCAGCATCCTACATACACCACTCACCTTCCCTTTGCTCCCTGCCAGGATGTCAATGTCAAGCTCCTGTTCAACCTCCTTGTGTTTCCCCTCATGTTTCCAAATCGCTCCTTCATCCTTCTTTTGTTTTTTGTTAATTATTTCCTGGATATTCCTGCACAAGTCTGCATTTCAGTTCTTTCTTGTTTTCTGACAGAAACATCTTTCAACACGGGCTTAAATTCCACACGTCTGTTACCAAAGGGGAAACGTCGGATGTTATAGAACCATCGGAGCCATTTTCTAAGTGAATGAATAAAAACAGTTGAATTGACACTGGAAACCTGCCTACTTTTCCCACACAGAAAACTCAATCAATCAGGGAATCCCATCCCTACCTGCAAACCAGAAAATACATCGTTTTATAAAACACTAAACTAACCCCATTTCCCTCCTTTTGTGCAGCCATGTTTAACCACACAATCAATAAATAAGAATCAGGTTGAAAGTCCTGAATAAGACGTCAGACGTCTATCAAACAAGCCTTGCGATTTTATTTCTCAGACTGAACTCTGCAAATCTTGTTCCACGCACAACTGAATAAGAAATGCAAGATGCCAATCTCTTAAATCTTCGGGGGGGGGGGGGGGATATGTTGTACAATAGG